>JBBYHM010354886.1:0-86983 GCA_038381775.1 Adansonia rubrostipa | reverse complement strand
TGATGTCAGCATGGTGGCTATAGGGTGGCTGTAGGGAGCAACTTGTTGCCAATGTGATGGGCATAGGGTGGCTGGTTCAAATGCTGAAATGCTTTTCCAGCAAATAGGGTGGCTGATGGTGATATTGGTTAACAAGCTAAGGAGTAGGGTGATCATGTGATATTGACCTTTTTTGATCCAATTTAGACTTCAAAAGAAATGTTATGATTAATTCAAAAGTCTAAATTCATAAATTTGATATGTGTTTTAATCTTTCCTGATGCAAAGAAATGAGTTAAAATTGAGTTTTTGGTTAATGATGGAGGAGTCAAAAATGCTCGGACAGTGAAAATGGCCTGCATGTATGGATACATTGCATAATGTATCGATACATGTGGTCTAAAAACCTTGATGGTATCGATACAATGAACATTGTATCGATACAATGATCATTGCATTGATACTATGAACCATAGTATCGATACTATGAACCATAGTATCGATACTATGAACCACTGTATCGATACATGTTGATATGTATCGATACATTTTTTTACAGAATGCATGTTTTGGTCCTGGCATGGTTTAGTATCGATACATGAGGTCCTGTATTGATACAGAGGCTTATGTTTTGATAGATCTACATGTTGTATCAATACAAATGGGAACATTTCAAATTTTTGGCATGTTGGAGCATTGTATTAATACATGAAAACCATGTATCAATACATTCAAGTAAAATTATGAATTTTCTCATATCTTTTTTCCCTGGATACCTTGAACTACATCATTTGATGCCACATCTTTGCATTTTCCTTTGATATGATCCTTAGGCCTTCTTGACCTCCTCAAAATACTTTTTCGTTGGGCGAATCATTGCCTCTTACGTCCATGCTCCAGATTACTAAAATTAGCCCGGACAAAATAAGGTGTCTACAAGGTGTACAGGAGGAATAGGTTCATTTATGTTAGAACACAATCCTTTATGATCACCGATAAGGTTTATAGGAGGAATACATTCATTTATGTTAGAACCAAATCCTTTTTGATCACCAGTACAGTGTACAGAAGGAATAGGTTCATTTGTGTTAAAACTGAATCCTTTGTGATCACCAGTAAGGTGTGCAAGAGGAAAAGGTTCATTGATAGGAAAAGGTTCATTTATCTTAGAACTAATTCCTTTGTGATCACCATTAAGGTGTACAGGAGGAATAGGTTCATTTATGTTAGAACTGAATCTTTTATGATCACCGGTAAGGTGTACCCAAGAAATAGGTTCATTTGTATTGGAACTAAATCCTTTGTGATCACTAGTAAGGTATACATGAGGAATAGGTTTGTTTATATTAGAACCAAATTCTTTGTGATCACCGAGATGCATCTATGCCAAAGGTGTATAAGAAGACTAGGTTCGTAAAAAGCTTCGATGGTGATATTCAAAGCATTCTAAAATTTTCATTTAGAAAACTGTTTACAAAGCTTCGATGGTGATATTCGAAGCATTCAAAGGTTTTTTATAGAAAATGTTCTCAAAGATTTGATAGTCATATTCAAAACATTTATAATTTTTTTAAAAAATCTTTAGGGCAACTTCGCTTAAGTAGAAGGATCAGTGAAGTTTATGTTAAAGCTGAATCCTTTATGATCATTGGGAAGCTTTTATGCCAAAGGTGCACAAAAGGAATAAGTTCATTTGTTATTGGTTAGCTTCAGTTGGTTAGAAACCAATGAAGCATGATGTATAATTTGCTTAGTTAAGTAGAAGGATTGGCAATGTTTTCATATTTTTTTCTGTCGATATATATATGTGTGTGTGTGTGTAAAAAAAAAAAACTCTTTTAAAAATATTTTGTATGGCCTGAACAAAATTTTGTCTATTTGGTCTTTGTCCTATTCCTGATTCTCAGCAATGGTCAAAGGTGCGCAGCTATAGACAACTAATTTTGTCTGGGCCTCTTTCCCTATTAGTCTAAAAATATCTAAGATATAAAATTAGATGCACGTGACAAAATTAGCACCATTTCAAGGGTCATACAAAATAAACCTCGGATAAAAAAGATGAATATCAAGGTAAAATAATTAGATTTTAACTTGTTAAATTTTGAAATTTATTTTTGCAAATGTTATCACGGTCAAATTTTCCATTTTAAGGAATTTTTTAAGAATTTTTTGTTAAATTTGAGAAGTTAACCATTGTATATTTTTACCAATACTAGTGTGGTATTTATGCCGATACTCACTTTGAAAAACAAAAAATATTCAAGGAAAAATTCTTATTGGCATTTTGAGCACAAGGTATAAAATTGGCAATTTTGCCACTTATTTTTGAATTTTGCTTAGCATCGTGAGTATTTTACTCACTAATTTTTTTGGTAAAGACTTATTTTGGATCTCAAACTTTCATTTTTACCACTTTGTAAATTAATATTTTAAATATTTAATTCATTTTACATAAGTTTTTATGTATTTTTCAAAATTTTCTTGATTCTAAAATATGAGCTTTTTTTTATCTGTAAAATTTTTTGTGGAACTTTCTTGAGTTTTGAACTTCAAAATTCTTTCAATATTTCCATTTAATTACCATTAAATCAACTTCTCAAAATTAATTTCATTTTATAAGTTTTGCATTTTCAATCAAAATTTTTTCATTTTTAAAATTTAGAGTTTTCTACTCTGTAATATTTTTGAAGGATTTTTTTGAATTTATAATTTTTAAAATTCTTTAAATATCTTCATTAAATTTATATTAATTCAGTTTTTAAAAATTTATTTTATTTTATGAGTTTTGCATTTTCTTTCATAATTTTCCTTTGTTTCTAAAATAAGAAATTTTCTACTCCGTAAATTTTTTAGAATGATTTTTCTGAGTTTATAATTTTTAAAATTCTTCAAATATTATTATTTAATTCATATTAAACCAGTTTTAAAAAATTTAATTTATTTTATGAGTTTTAAAATTTTTCCTATTACCGAGATATAGAATTTTCTACTCTATACATTTTTTGGGTAAGATTTTTTTAGTTTATAATTTCTAATTTTCTTTAAATATTTTTTAGTTCACATTTAATCAGTTTTTCAAATTTTAATTTATTTTATAAATTTTGCATTTTTTACAAATAGCAATTTTTCTTGATAGAAGTTTTTCTCATAAAATTTTATGAGTTTTCTGTTTTTAATGTTTTTTTACTGTGCATAAAAGATGTTTTTATTATTAGATCAAATTAAATTAATCATATGAAAATTTTTTTAAATACATAATTTTTAATTTTTACAATTTAATACTTCTAACTAATTTTTATGGTATAATTTTATAGATTATACAAATATCTTCTAAAAATATCTAGAAATGATAATGTCATGCATGTTAAAATTCATTAAATGACAAAATTAATTAATTTAAATCAAATCATTTAATTAATAAAAACCAAATAAATAAATAAAAGAATAATAAATATTAAATAAAAGAAATTTGTAGAAATTAGCGAAAGCCTCCACCCTTGCTGTCCTTCATCCACTATAAATAAGTACTGGTTTTCTTCATTTTAGGTCTTTAGGCTTTAGCAATTTCCATGAGAAAAATACAAAGAAAAACCTAGATTTTCAAGCATTTTCAAGGTGAAATTCTTGTAAATTTCTTAATTTTTGTTTATTTCTTGTTTGTTTCCTCTTTTATTGAGCCAAATGAATAAATTGTTGTCATGAATTTTTATTCATGTTGAAAGGCCAAGTATGTTTCTTGATTTTATTGTTTTAGTTAATTTTTTTGTTAGAAATAATTTGATTTTCTTTAAGATTATTTGTGTTTGTTGATATATATTGTTATTTTCATGTATATATGTTTATGTAATTTTTCTTAATATTTTCCTGTTGCTTCATATAGATTTATTCAATATTTTTTATGTTTTTATGCTTACTTATGCATGGTAAAAATTGCAACATGTATATATATTAATATTTATGAAAATATGCAAAACAATTTTTTGCTAAAATATTATGCTAGCAAAATCATGTAGGGGCTGGTTTTGTGATATTTTAATTTTATTTAGCTTATTTTGTAAATACAGAAATATTTGGAACTAAATTGCAAAAATTATAAAAGTTTTCTATAGCCATCAATGCTTGGCTGATTGCTTGTGGATATTTATAGAAAGGTTTTTTTGCTTAGTTTAGTATATTTGAATATTTTTTATACATTTTATATCATTTTAAAGTCATTTTGCAATTTTACAATGTTTAAGGACTAGTTTGCAAAATATGAGAAAATTTTTTCAAGGCCATGGGTGCTTAGCCGAATTCATATTGTGACTTTTGGTGTGATTTCCATAATTTTTCATGATATATATGGTGTTTATTGATGATCTTTTATTATATAGGGACCAAAATGCAAAATTAGAAAGTTTATGGACCATTCAGCAAATTGTAGCATTTAAGGGTAAAATGGTCTTTTTAAGCATTTTAAAATATTTCTAACATTCCTATGGTCTTCCATATGTGTATAGAAATTATTAGACCTTTTGCATTCTATTGATTTTCCTTTAGGGTACAAGATGAAGTTTTAAAAGTTTAGGGACTTATGTGCAAATTGCAAAATTTTTGTTCTAAGGCCATAAATACTTGGCATTATTAACTATATGATTTTGATATAGTTTCCATGATTTTTTTGTGATGTATTTTGTGTCAAATTATGATTTTATCTTGTATAGGGACTAAATTGCAAAGCTAGAAAATTTCAAAGTCTATTCATAAAGACTTTGCATTTTAGGGTTATTATGATATTTTTTACATTTAAAAATATTTCTAACCTTTGTATGGCCATCCGTAAGGGTGTAGAAATTATTAAAACTATTCGTATTCTTTTGGTTTTCTATTAGGGTACAAAATGTAATTTTAAAAAGTTCAAAAACCTATTAGAAATTTTGACATTTTAGGTCGATTTTGATATTTAAATTACCCATGGAGGCTATAATGGTAATTTCATACTATTTTCGAGTCTTTTAGGTTATGAAGATACTTATAGGCGAAGGTATACCTTAAGGGTATTTTAATAATTTTACTAGAATTGAGTCCTATGTGATCACTAGGAGACTTTTTTGTCGAAGGTATACAGTAAGAGTAGGTTCGTTTATTTATGATGTCATTAAACCCTTTTGGTTACCAGGATATGTATACGTCAAAGCTACGCCCTAAACACATTTTACTAATTTTCCTAGAACGAGTTCTATGTGATCACCAAGATACTTATAGGTCGAAGGTGTATAGTAGAAGTAGGTTCATTTGTATGTGATGCCATCTAGCCGTTTAGGATAACTGGGATACTTTTATGTCGAAGCTATACCCTAGGGGCATTTGGATAATTTTCCTTCGAGCTGAGTCTTAGGTATTCACTAGAATGCTTTTATACCAAAGGTCCATATTTAGGATAGGTTCACAGTTTTATTATCATTTTCAAGTCCTTAGGATAACCGAGATACTTTTAGGGGCATTTTTATAATTTTGCACTAGAACCAAGTCCAATGTGATTACTGAGATACTTTCATGTTTAAAGTACACATTGGGGTTAGGTTCATCATTTTAGTCCATTACTAAATGTTAGGTTATTTTGTTTATATTTGTTTGTTTGAATGTGTCATTCATGTTCATTATTAGGTATGTTGCATTTCATTCAAAACTGTTATGTTAAAGTGCTTGCTTTTTCTGATTTTCAAAACCCCTAAGTTAGATCCATGCTACCTCCAATAGATAGAGACTAGCATGGATTTAATATTTTCACTAAATTTGTACACTAATCTTGCAAATAAATCAAACTTTCTAGGTCTAGATTCATGTTTGAATAAACTCCAAAATCCTTGCAAGAAAAGCTTTTCTTTCCACCATTTTCCTTGTAATTAACGTTCATCCATGAAATAAGACAAACTTGGATACTTATTATAATCTCTATACTTCTCATTATGGGCACTACAATCATGTTCTCCACATTAGGATACATGATATTAATGCTTTGGATTTGCAAGAAAAGCTTTTCTTTCCACCATTTTCTTTTATTTGTTGACTTATAGATTTTGCCCCAGTCAACCCTTTACCCTCGTTGACTTGCAGGCTTTGCATTGATCAACCCCTTCACTTCTGTTGACTTATATGGTTTCATCCTAATCAACCCCTCTTGTTTATGGACTAGCATGGTTTTATCCTAGTTAACTCCTTGTGACTTAAGTCTCGTCCTAGTCACCGTTTAATTTAAGATTTCTTCTTAGGGCTAATTAGCTTTTATTTTTATCTTTATTTTAGTTTATTTTTCAAAGCTTAACGACCCCAACAAAATTATGTCTATTTATCTATCGATGGAATTAGAGCACAAGGCATTTTGAGCAGTAAAATAATGTAATCTTGATTTGGATGAGGTTAGTTTGCATAGAAAGTTGCAAATACAAGAGTTAGAAGAGATTAGAAATGATGCCTAAGAGAATTCATGAATTTACAAGGAGGAAACAAAGGCATTTCATGATAGGAAGATTTTGAGGAAAATTTTTTGATGTTGGACAGAAGGTTCTACTTTTCCACTTATGGCTCAAGCTCTTTCTAGGTAAACCTCGTCAACTTGGCTAAGGCCTTTCTAAATCAATACCAGCACATGTTAGATTGGGTGTCGGATCGAGTTTCCCTGATGAATTTTGAGAAGAGATCCACTAAAAGTTTCAGGCAATAAGCCCAAAGGTGGAGAGAAGAAGCAGCCCTAGTCCAGCCTCCCCCTATAGAAAAAGAGATGACAGTCACTTCCATTCATACCTTAGTGCTCCTTATTGTGAGAAGCTCGTAAGGAATGCCACCGCCAATCTTTTACAAAACCACACTGAGCCAGCTAAACATGATCGACGTTAAGATCAAATATGAAGTAAGGGCAAGCATAGAGTATGTAAGGATGCCAATGTTCTTGGTTTGGCAAGCATTGATTCAGGTTGGGTTGCTCAACATAACAGAAAACTTGGAAGATAATCATGACAACTTCTATGACTTCCATATAGTTGTAGGTCATACCATACAAACATGCAAGAAGTTTAGGTCCATGGTTCAAAGAATGATGAATGAAGGCCAAATAGAATTCTATCATGAGATCACACTCGCCTTACCCTTTTTCGATGTTGGAACATCACAAGTATCAATTAATGAATTTTTCTCAGAAGTTGAATTGCTTAAGTGAGAGTTCGAGCAAGAAAAGGCAACCTTTGCCTAGGAAATCACTCGTTTAAAGGAAGAAAAGAACCAGCTAGAAATGGAACTCTATCTTTAGAATGGTGGAATGAATAAGGTTATCAAAGAGAAAAATCATTTCAAGGAGGATCTTGAGAGTCTAACAAAAGACTATGTGGCATTTAGCAAAGCAAGCAAGTCTCGACACTTTGGTCAGTCATCAGTTGAGTGGGAGGCAAATACTATTACCTTCGAAAAGGAGCTACATCAATGGAAAGGGGAGCTAAGGTCAATAGAAAGAAGCTTGTTAAAACCTGTGGCCTTTTATTGACTTATCAAAGAAAGAATAAACATCTAAAAGCTCAAATATTGAAGCTTTAGACTTGCAAGAAAAACTTTTCTTTCCACTATTTCCTTATAATCAAAGTTCATCTATGAAATGAAACAAACTTGGAATCTCATAATGATCTCCATTTCTTTTGTGATTGGGCACTGCAACCATGTTCTCCACATGTGGGTACATGATATTTAAGCTCTTGATTTGCAAGAATCTCTTTCTAATGTATATTTCTTCACCCTGTCAAGTGTCCTGATGACAGCGACATGAATGTGTCTGATAGGTCTTTAAAGATCGATTTTGAATGATCAATTTTAGTGAAGTTGATCCTGAAGAAGGTTTCTTTATAATTAATATTTATCCGTGAAATGAGTCAAACTTGGATACTCATAATAATCTCCATTCTTTTTGTGATTGGGCACTACAATCATGTTTACCTCATTGGGATGCATGATATTGATGCTTTGGCTTTGCAAGAAGAGCTTTTCTTTCCACCATTTTTCTTATAATTAATGTTCATCCAAGAAATGAGTTAAACTTGGATACTCATAATAATCTCCATTCTTTTTGTTATGGGCACTACAATCATGTTCTTCAAATTAGGATACACGATATTGATGCTTTGGATTTGCAAGAAAAGCTTTTCCTTCCACCATTTTCGTTTTGCAATGTATCGATACATACAGGCCATTTTCCATGGTCCAGGCATTTTTGACTTATCTACCATTGATCCAAAACTCGATTTTAGCTCTTCTGATTTTCCAACAAAAATGGCCTTGCACTCGTTCCCAAAATGTTTGTGGCTTGTTTTTAAGTCAAAACCTTGAGTACAGGCTATTTCATCGTCCCAGAGTGGTACGCAAGTGTAGTCTCCACATCTGTACATAATCAACTGAGGGAACACCCATGGGGCTCTCCATGTGATTTCTTCCTCCTTGATGTTTCGTAACTCCTCAACCTAATGCTTTTCTGTTTTATCTTGATGACATTCTTCCTGTAATGCTGTATGGCTAAGCTAGTGGGATCGGTGCTACTGGGGGTTGCTGTTCATGTGTTGCCTCCTTATAAGCATTAATGGCTTCAGTGACACCGTTTAAATCACATTTAAGATTAGCTGACCTTTTTCCCATGTTAATAGTGGGCTTTTATGCTTTATCTTTTAGAGAACTAAACAAATAATTTAATTAGCTTTGTTTTGCTTTGTTCCCTATTGGTAGCACAACCATTGCAAATATAAAAATTAGTTTAAATCCAAAACAATTTTTCATGAATTTTTAATTTTTTTTTGTAAATATGTGTCAAATTTTCTTCAAAACGATGTCTTGTTCACCCCTGGATTATTTCGGATGAGAGAGTTATGATTTTTCAAACATAATTGCCCAAAACCCCTGAAATCCACAACATGTATTCTGGTTAGGCTATTCATACCCACTAAATGATTTTTCTAAGTAGACATTGCAAAAAGCACACACATAATCTGGTGATTTGGATAAGAATTAAGACAAAGAGATTGAAAAGTGATGTAGGCACGCAATATCGAATGATATGAGCAAAAGTCATTTCATCGGTAATGTTTGATAAAAATGCCCCTTACATAGGACACATACCTGCCTTTGGGTGAGGGTAGTAGGTAATAATCTCCATTCTTTTCATTATGGGCACTACAATCATGTTCTCCACAGTGGGATACACGATATTCATGCTTTGAATTTGCACGTAAAGCTTTTCTTTCCACCATTTTCCTTATAATTAATGTTCATCCGTGAAATGAGATAAACTTGGATACTCATTATAATCTCCATTCCTTTCGTTGTGGGCATTATTGACCTCATAAGTTAAAGTATAGAGATACTTAAGGACAACATATGGTTGCTTATTATGGTCACAAGTTCACTAAACATGACCTACTATGAGAGTTCTATCCTAGAAGCCATATCTCAAGCAATGGGGCACACTGATAAACCATTATGTTCCTGTTCTTCTACAAAAGCTGAGGACATGGATGGTTTCGGTGATGAGGGCGGAAGTAGGGTTGATGTTGCAACATAGGCGAGAAAAGAAATCTCTGCTACTGCCTCTACATAACCAAACTTGGATACTGATAATAATCTCCACTCTTTTTGTTATGGGCACTATAATCATGTTGTTCACATTGGGATACACGATATTGATGCTTTGGATTTGCAAGAAAAGCATTCCTTCCACCATTTTCCTTATAATTAATGTTCATGTGTGAAATGAGTCAAACTTGGATACTCATTATAATCTCCATTCTTTTCGTTATGGGCACTACAATCATGTTCTCCACATTGGGACACACGATATTGATGCTTTGGATTTGCAAAAAAGGCTTTTCTTTCCACTATTTTCCAAATAATTAATGTTCATCTATGAAATGAGTTAAAATTGGATCCTCATAATAATCTCCATTATTTTTGTTATGGGCACTACAATCATATTCTCCATATTGGGATACACGATATTTATGCTTTGGATTTATGAGAAAAGCTTTTCTTTTCACCATTTTCCTTATAATTAAAGTATATCCATGAAATGATACAAACTTGGATGCCTGTAATAATCTCCATTCTTTTTGTTATGGGTACTACAATCGTGTTCTCCACCTTGGGATACATGATATTGATGCTTTGGATTTGTGAGAAAAGCTTTTGTTTCTACCATTTTCCTTATAATCCAAGTTCTTCTGTGAAATGGGACAAACTTGGATACTCATTACAATCTCTATTCTTTCTATTATGGGCACTACAATTATGATCTCCACATTAGGATACATAACATTGATGCCTTGGATTTGCAAGAAAAGCTTTTCTTGCCACCATTTTCCTTATAATTAATATTCATCTTTGAAATGAGACAAAATTGGATACCCATAATAATCTCCATTCTTTTTGTTATAGGCGGGAAAAGAAATCTGTGACTACCGCATCTACATAACCAAACTTGGATACTTGTAATAATCTCCATTCTTTTTGTTATGGGCACTATAATCATGTTCTTCACATTGGGATACACGATATTGATGCTTTAGATTTGCAAGAAAAGCATTCCTTCCAGCATTTTCCTTATAATTAATGTTCATGTGTGAAATGAGTGAAACTTGGATACTTATTATAATCTTCATTCTTTCCATTATGGGCACTATAATCATGCTCTCCACATTGGGACACACGATATTGATGCTTTGGATTTGCAAAAAAGGCTTTTCATTCCACTATTTTCCATATAATTAATGTTCATCCGTGAAATGAGTTAAAATTGGATACTCGTGATAATCTCCATTATTTTTGTTATGGGCACTACAATCATGGTCTCCAAATTGGGATACACAATATTGACGCTTTGGATTTGCAAGAAAAGCTTTTCTTTCCACCATTTTCCCCATAATCAAAGTTCATCCATGAAATGAGACAAAAATGGATACTCATTATAATCTCTATTCTTTCTATTATGGGCACTACAATTATGTTCTCCACGTTGGGATACATGATATAGATGCTCTGGATTTGCAAGAAAAGCTTTTCTTCCCACCATTTTTCTTATAATTAATATTCATCTGTGAAATGAGACAAAATTGGATACTCATAGTAATCTCTATTCTTTTTGTTATAGGCACTACAATCATATTCTCTGACTTAGGATACACGATATTGATGCTTTGGATTTACAAGAGAAGCTTTTCTTTCCATAATTTTCCTTATAATTAAAGTTCATCCATGAAATGATACAAACTTGGATACCTGTAATAATCTTCATTCTTTTTGTTATGGGCACTACAATCATGTTCTCCCCTTGGGATACACGATATTGATGCTTTGGATTTGCGAGAAAAGCTTTTCTTTCCACCATTTTCCTTATAATCAAAGTTCATTCGTGAAATGAGACAAACCTAGATGGTCATAATAATCTCCATTAATTTTGTGATTGGGCATTAGAATCATGTTCTTCGCAGTGGGATACATGATATTGATACTTTAGATTTGTATGAAAATCTTTTCTTTCCACTATTTCTTGTATAATTAATTTTCATCCACGAACTAAGTCAACCTTGGATACTCATAATAATCTCCATTCTTTTCATTATGGGTGCTACAATCATGTTCTCCAAATTGGGATACACGATATTGATGCTTTAGATTTGCAAGAAAAGCTTTTCTTTCCACCATCTTCCTTATAATCAAAGTACATCCAGGAAATGATACAAACTTGGATACCTGTAATAATCTTAGTGGCTCTGCAATCATGTTCACCTCATTTGGATACACGATATTAATGCTTTTGTTTGGCAAGGAAAGCTTTTCTTTCCATCATTTTCCTTATAATTAAAGTTTATCCATGAAATAAGTCAAACTTGGATACTCGTAGTAATCTCTATTTTTTTTGTTATGGGCACTACAATCATGTTCTTCATATTAGGATACATGATATTGATGCTTTGGATTTGCAAGAAAAGCTTTTTTTTCCACCCCTTTCCTTATAATTAATGTTAATGCATGAAATGGGTCACACTTGGATTCTCGTAATAATCTCCATTCCTTTTGTTATGGGCACTGCAATCATGTTCTCCACATTGGGATACTCGACATTGATGCTTTGCATTTGCAAGAAAAGCTTTTCTTTTCACCATTTTCCTTATAATTAAAGTTCATCCGTGCAATGAGAAAAACTTGAATACTCATTATAATCTCTATTCTTTTCATTTTGGGCACTGCAATCATGTTCTCCACATTGGGTACAAGATATTGTTGCTTTGGATTTGTAAAGAAAGCTTTTCTTTCCACCATTTTCCATATAATTAGTGTTCATCCATGAAATAAGTCAAACTTGTATACTCAATATAATCTCCATTCTTTTTATTATGGGCACTATAATCATGTTCTCCACATTGGGATACATGATATTGATGCTTTGGATTTTCAAGAAAAGCCTTTCTTTCCACCATTTTCCTTATAATTAATGTTCATATGTGAAATGAGATAAACTTAGATACTCATTATAATCACCATTCTTTTTGTTATGGTCACTACAATCATGTTCTCTACATTAGGATGGATGATATTGATGCTTTGGATTTGCAAGAAAAGATTTTCTTTCCACCCTTTTCCTTATAATTAATGTTCATACGTGACATGCGACAAACATGGATACTTATTATAACCTCCATTCTTTTTGTTGTAGGGACTACAATCATGTTTTCCACATTGCGATGCATGATATTGATGCTTTGGATTTGCCTGAAAATCTTTTCTTTCCACCATTTTCCTGATAATTAACAATCTCCATTCCTTTTGTTATAGGCACTACAATCATGTCCTCTGCCTTTTGATATAAATATTGACACTTTGGATTTGCAAGAAAAGCTTTTCTTTCTACCATTTTCCTTAAAATTAATGTTCATTCATGAAATAAGACAAACTTGGATACTCATTACAATCTCTATTCTTTGTGATTGGGCACTACAATCACGTTTACCTCATTGGGATACACAATATTAATGTTTTGGATTAGCAAGAAAAGCTTTTCTTTCCACCATTTTCCTTATAATTAATATTCATCTGTGAAATGAGACAAAATTGGATACTCATAATAATCTCCATTCTTTTTTTTATGGGCACTACAATCATGTTCTTCGATTGGGGATACACGATATTGATGCTTTGGATTTGCAAGAAAAACTTTTCTTTCCACCATTTTCCTTATAATTAAAGTTCATCCATGAAATGATACAAACTTGGATGCCTGTAATAATCTTCATTCTTTTTGTTATGGGCACTACAATCATGTTCTCCACCTTAGGATACATGACATTGATGCTTTGGATTTATGAGAAAAGCTTTTCTTTCCACCATTTTCCTTATAATCAAAGTTCATCTGTGAAATGAGACAAACTTGGATACTCATTACAATCTCTATCCATTCTATTATGGGCACTACAATTATGTTCTCCATATTACGATAGAAGACATTGATGCTTTGTATTTACAAGAAAAGCTTTTCTTGCACCATTTTCCTTATAATTAATATTCATCTTTGAAATGAGACAAAATTGGATACCCATAATTATCTCCATTCTTTTTGTTATAGGCGAGAAAAGAAATCTATGACTACTGCCTCTACATAACCAAACCTGGATACTTGTAATAATCTCCACTCTTTTTGTTATGGGCACTATAATCATGTTCTTTATGTTGGGATACACGATATTGATGCTTTGGATTTTCAAGAAAAGCATTCCTTCCACCATTTTCCTTATAATTAATGTTCATGTGTGAAATGAGTCAAACTTGGATACTCATTATAATCTCCATTCTTTTCGTTATGGGCACTACAATCATGTTCTCCACATTAGGACACACTATATTGCTGCTTTGGATTTGCAAAAAAGGCTTTTCATTCCACTATTTTCCATATAATTAATGTTCATCCGTGAAATGAGTTAAAATTGGATACTCATAATAATCTCCATTATTTTTCTTATGGGCACTACAATCATGTTCTCCAAATTGGGATACACGATATTGACACTTTAGATTTGCAAGAAAAGCTTTTTTTTTCGCCATTTTTCCTGTAATTAAAGTTCATCCGTGAAATGAGACTAACTTGGATACTCATTATAATCTCTATTCTTTCTGTTATGGGTACTACAAATATGTTCTCCATGTTGGGATACATGATATTGATGTTTTGGATTTGCAAGAAAAGTTTTTCTTCCCACCATTTTCCTTATAATTAATATTCATCTGTGAAATGAGACAAAATTGGATACTCATAATAATCTCTATTCTTTTTGTTATGAGCATTATAATCATGTTCTCCGACTTGGGATACACGATATTAATGCTTTGGATTTGCAAGAAAAGCTTTTCTTTCCACAATTTTCCTTATAATTAAAGTTCATCCATGAAATGATACAAGCTTGGATACCTGTAATAATCTTCATTCTGTTATGGGCACTACAATCATGTTCTCCCCTTAGGATACATGATATTGATGCTTTGGATTTGCGAGGAAAGCTTTTCTTTCCACCATTTTCCTTATAATCAAAGTTCATCCTTGAAATGAGACAAACTTGGATGCTCATAATAATCTCCATTATTTTTGTGATTGGGCATTAGAATCATGTTCTCTGCATTAGGATACGCGATATTGATGCTTTGGATTTGTATGAAAATCTTTTCTTTCCACCATTTCTTGCATAATTAATTTTCATCCATGAACTAAATCAACCTTGGATACTCGTAATAATCTCCATTCTTTTTGTTATGGGTGCTACAATCATGTTCTCCAAATTGGGATACACGATATTGATGCTTTAGATTTGCAAGAAAAGCTTTTCTTTCCACCATCTCTGTTATAATCAAAGTACATCCAAGAAATGAAATGATACAAACTTGGATACCTGTAATAATGGCCGTCCTTTTTCTTAGTGGCTCTACAATCATGTTCACCTCATTTGGATACACAATATTGATGCTTTTGTTTGGCAAGGAAATATTTTCTTTCCATCATTTTCCTTATAATTAAAGTTCATCCGTGAAATAAGTCAAACTTGGATACTCGTAGTAATCTCCGCTTTTTTTGTTATGGGCACTACAATCATGTTCTCCATATTAGGATACACGATATTGATGCTTTGGATTTGCAAGAAAAGCTTTTCTTTTCCACCATTTTCCTTATAATTAATGTCAATGCGCGAAATGGGTCAATCTTGGATACTCGTAATAATCTCCATTCTTTTTGTTATGGGCACTGCAATCATGTTCTCCACATTAGGATACTCGACATTAATGCTTTTGATTTGCAAGAAAACCTTTTCTTTCCACCATTTTCCTTATAATTAAAGTTTATCAGTGCAATGAGAAAAACTTGAATACTCATTATAATCTCCATTCTTCTCCACATTGGGTACAAGATATTGATGCTTTGGATTTGCAAAGAAATCTTTTCTTTCCACCATATTCCATATAATTAGTGTTCATCCGTGGAATGAGTCAAACTTGTGTACTCAATATAATCTCCATTCTTTTCGTTATGGGCACTATAATCATGTTCTCCATATTAGGAAACATGATATTGATACTTTGGATTTTCAAGAAAAGCTTTTTTTTCCACCATTTTCCTTATAATTAATGTTCACCTGTGAAATGAGACAAACTTGGATACCCATTATAATCACTATTTTTTTTGTTATGGTCACTACAATCATATTCTCCACATTAGGATGGATGATATTGATGGTTTGGATTTGCAAGAAAAGATTTACTTTCCACGCATTTTCTTATAATTAATGTTCATACGTGACATGAGACAAACATGGATACTGATTATAACCTCCATTCCTTTTATTGTAGGGACTACAATCATGTTTTCCACTTTGGGATGCACGATATTGATACCTTGGATTTGCCTGAAAATCTTTTTTCCACCATTTTCCTTATAATTAATGTTCATTTATGAAATGAGTCAAACTTGAATACTCTTAATAATCTCCATTCTTTTTGTTATGGGCACTACAATCATGTTCTCTGCCTTTTGATATAGATATTGACACTTTGGATTTGCAAGAAAAGCTTTTCTTTCTACCATTTTCCTTATAATTAATGTTCATTCACAAAATGAGACAAACTTAGATACTCATTACAATCTCTATTCTTTTTGTGATTGGGCACTACAATCATGTTTACCTCATTGGGATACACAATATTAACGCTTTGGATTTGCAAGAAAAGCTTTTCTTTCCACCATTTTCCTTATAATTAATGTTCATCCATGAAATAAGAGAAACTTGGATTCTTATTATAATCCCATTTTTTTTTGGTTATAGGGACGACAATCATGTTCTCTACATTGAGATACACGATATTGATGCTTTGGATTTGCATGAAAAACTTTTCTTTCAACCATTTTCCTTATAAATAATGTTCATTCGTGAAATGAGTCAAACTTGGATGCTCATTATAATCTCCATTCCTTTTGTTATGGGGACTACAATCAGGTTCTCCATATTATGATACACGATATTGATGCTTTGGATTTGCAAGAAAAAGCTTTTCTTTCAACCATTTTCCTTATAATTAATATTAATCCGTGAAATGAGCCAAAGTTGGATGCTCGTAATAATCTCCATTCTCTTTGTTACGGGCACTACAATCATGTTCTCCACATTGGGATACATGATATTCATGCTTTGGATTCACATGAAAATCTTTTCTTTCCACCATTTTCCTTATAATTAATGTTCATCCATGAAATGAGTCAAACTTGTATACTCAAAATAATCTCTATTCTTTTTGTTATGGGCACTATAATCATGTTCTTTGCTTTTTGATACATGATATTTACGCTTTGCATTTGCAGGAAAAGCTTTTCTTTCCACCATTTTCCTTATAATAATACTTATCCGTGAAATGAGTTAAACTTGGATACTCATAATAATCTCCATTCTTTTTGTTATGGTCACTACAATAATGTTCTCTGCTTTTTGATACATGATATTAACGTTTTGCATTTGCAAGAAAACCTTTTCTTTCCACCATTTTCCTTATAATCAAAGTTCATCCATGCAATGAAAGAGACTTGGATACTTATAATAATCTCCATTCCTTTTGTGATTGGGCACTAGAATCACATTTACCTCATTGGGATATGCGATATGCATGCTTTGGATTTGTAGGAAAAGCTTTTCATTCCACTATTTTCCCTATAATTAATGTTTATCCATGAAATGAGTTAAAATTAGATACTCGTAATAATCTCTATTCTTTTTGTTATAGGCACTAGAATCATGTTCTCCATATTGGGACACGATATTGATGCTTTGGATTTGCATGAAAATCTCTTCCTTCCATCATTTTTCGCATAATTAATATTCATTTAAAAACTGAGTCAATGTTGGATACTCGTAATAATCTCCATTCTTTTCGTTTTGGGCACTACAATCATGTTCTCCAAATTGGGATGCACGATATTGATGCTTTGGATTTGTAGGAGAAGCTTTCCTTTCCATCATTTTCCTTATCGTCAAAGTTTATTCGTGAAAAGAGACAAACTTGGATACTCATAATAATCTCCATTATTTTTGTGATTAGGGACTAGAATCATGTTCACCTTATTAGGATACATGATATTGATGCTTTGGATTTGCAAGAAAAGCTTTTCTTTCCACTATTTTCCCTAAAATTAAAGTTAATCCATGTGCATCAAACTTGGATACTCGTAATAATCTCCATTTTTTTTTGCTATGGGCACTAGAATCATGTTCTCCACATTGGATACACGATATTGATGCTTTGTATTTGCATGAAAATCTTTTCTTTCCACCATTTTTCGCATAATTTAATATCCATCCATGAACTGAGTTAAACTTGGATGAACAATGTCCGTTCTTTTTGTTACGGGCAGTACAATCATGTTCTCTAAATTGGGGTATACGGTACTGATGCTTTAGATTTGCAAGAAAAGCTTTTTTTTCCACTATTTTTTATATAAATAATGTTCATCTGTGAAATGAGCAAAACTTGGATGCTCATTATAATCTCTATTCCTTTTGTTATAGGGACTACAATTAGGTTCTCCATATTAGGATACATAATATTGCGGCTTTGGATTTTTAGTTACGAAAGGTGCGAAGCGCCATAGAGTCATATTCATGTGCATAACCTCTTTGTTAGAACCTATGAATGTGCAACTCCTTCTGTCCATTCAAAAACCTATAGTTGAGCAAGCAGGTTTAAAATCCTTTGCTTTGCTATTCAATCTGCTCTTACTGTTCTCAAATACACTGTAATAAGACTTTCTTTCAAGCTTCCTTCTTGACCTTTCTTCAACTATCTCATCCTTGCCAATGGCCAATCTTTTGAATGTTAAAAGCTTTTCTTTCTACCATTTTTCTTACAATTATTATTCATCCATGAACCAAGCCAACATTGGATACTCGTAATAATCTCCATTCTTTTCATTATGGGCACTACAATCATGTTCTGCAAATTAGGATGCATGATATTGATGCTTTGAATTTGCAAGAGAAGCTTTTCTTTTCGCCATTTTCTTTATCATCAAAGTTTATCCATGAAAAGAGACAAACTTGGATACTTATAATAATCTCCATTATTTTTGTGATTGGACACTAGAATCATGTTCACCTCATTAGGATACATGATATTGATGCTTTGGATATGCAAGAAAAGCTTTTCTTTCCATTATTTTTCTTATAATTAAACTTTATCCGTGAAATGCATCAAACATAGATACTCATAATAATCTCTGTTCTTTTTATTACGGGTACTAGAATCATGTTCCCCACATTGGGATACACGATATTGATGCTTTGGATTTGCATGAAAATCTTCTCCTTCTGCCATTTTTTGCATAATTAATATCCATCCATGAATTAAGTCAACCTTGGATACTCGTAACAATCTCCATTCTTTTCGTTATGGGCACTACAATCATGTTCTCCAAATTGGGATACACGATAATGATGCTTTGGCTTTGCAAGAAAAGCTTTTCTTTCCACTATTTTCTGTACAAATAATGTTCATTTGTGAAATGAGTCAAATTTGGATGCTCATTATAATCTCCATTCCTTTCGTTATGGGGACTATAATCAGGTTCTCCACATTAGGATACATATATTGAGGCTTTGGATTTGCAAGAAAAGCTTTTCTTTCTACCATTTCCTTGTAATTAATATTCATCTATGAAATTAGTCAAACTTAGATACTCGTAATAATCTTCATTCTTTTTATTATGGGCACTATAGTCATGTTCTCCATATTGGGATACACGATATTGTTGCTTTGGATTTGCATGAAAATCTTTTCTTTCCACCATTTTCCTTATAATTAATGCTCATCCATGAAATGTGTCAAACGTCGATACTCATTTTAATCTCCATTCTTTTTGTTATAGGGACTACAATCATGTTCTCCATATTGGCATGCATGATATTGATGCTTTGGATTTGGATGAAAATATTTTTTCCACCATTTTCCTTATAATTAACGTTCATTGATGAAATGAGTCAAACATGGATACTCTTTATAGTCTCCATTCTTTTTGTTATGGGCATCTCCATTCTTTTTGTTATGGGCACCGTAATCACGTTGTCCATATTTTGATACAGATATTGATGCTTTGGATTTGCAAGAAAAGCTTTTCTTTCTACCATTTTCCTTATAATTAATGTTCATTCGTGAAATGAGATATACTTGGATATTCATTATAATCTCCATTGTTTTTATGATTGGGCACTACAATCACGTTAACCTTATTAGGATACACAATGTTGATGCTTTCGATTTGCAAGAAAAGCTTTTCTTTTCACCATTTTCCTTATAATTAATGTTATCTGTGAAATAAGAGAAACTTGGATACTTATTATAATCCCCATTCTTTTTGTTATGGGGACTACAATCATGCTCTCCAAATTAAGATACACGATATTGTTGCTTTGGATTTGCAAGAAAAAGGTTTTTTTTTCCACTATTTTCCTTATAATTAATATTCCTCAGTAAAATAAGTTAAACTTGGATACTCATAATAATCTTTATTCTTTTTGTTATGGGCATTACAATCATGTTCCCTACATTGGGATACACGGTATTGATGCTTTCGATTTGTATGAAAATCTTTTCTTTCCACCATTTACCTTATAATTAATGTTCATCTAAGAAATGAGTCAAACTTAGATACTCATAATAATCTCCATTATTTTTGTGATTGGGCACTACAATCATGTTCACCTCATTGGGATACACGATATTGACGCTTTGGATTTGCAAGGAAAGCTTTTCTTTCCACCATTTTCCTTGTAATTAATGTTCATCCATGAAATGAGACAAACTTGGGCACTCATTGTAATCTCTATTATTTTTGTTATCGGCACTACAATTATGCTCTCCACATAGGGATACTTGATATTGATGCTTTGGATTTGCAAGAAAAGCTTTTGTTTCTACCATTTTCCTTATAATTAATGTTCATTCGAGAAACAAGTCAAACCTGGATACTCATAATAATCTCCATTATTTTTTTTATGGGCACTACAATCATGTTCTCCACCTTGGGATACACGATATTGATGCATTGGATTTGCAAGAAAAGCTTTTCTTTCCACCATTTTCCTTATAATCAAAGTTCATCTATAAAATGAGACAAACTTGGATACTCGTAATAATCTCCATTATTTTTATGATTGGACACTAGAATCAAGTTCACCTCATTTGACACATGATACTGATGCTTTGGATTTGCAAGAAAGGCTTTTCATTCCACTATTTTCCCGATAATTAATGTTCTTCTGTGAAATGAGTCAAACTTGGATACTTGTAATGATCTTCATTTTTTTGTTATGGGCACTAGAATTATGTTCTCTGTATTGGGATACACGATATTGATGCTTTGGATTTATATGAAAATCTTTTCTTTCCACCATTTCTCATATAATTAATTTTCATCTGTGAACTAAGTCAACCTTGGATGCTCGTAATAATCTCTATTCTTTTCGTTATGGGTGCTACAATCATGTTCTCCAAATTGGGATACATGATATGCATTGGATTTGCAAGAAAAGCTTTTCTTTCCACTATTTTCCCTATAATTAATGTTCATCCATGAAATGATTCAAACTTGGATGCTAATTATAACTCCATTCCTTTTGTTTTGGGGACTACAATCAGGTTCTCCACATTATGATACACGATATTGATGCTTTGGATTTGCAAGAAAAGCTTTTGTTTCAACCATTTTCCTTAAAATTGATATTCATCCGTGAAATGAGTCAAACTTGTATACTCGTAATAATCTCTATTCTCTTGGTTTATAGGCACTACAATCATGTTCTCCACATTGGGATACATGATATTGATGCTCTGGATTTGCATGAAAATCTTTTCTTTCCACCATTCTCCTTACAATTAATGTTCATCCATGAAAACAGTCAAACTTGGATACTCGTAATAATCTTCATTCTTTTTGTTATGGGCACTGCAATCATGTTCTCTGCTTTTTGATACACGATATTGACACTTTACATTTGCAAGAAAATCTTTTCTTGCCACTATTTTCCTTATAATCAAAGTTTATCCGTAAAATAAGATAAACTTGGATATTCATAATGATCTCCATTACTTTTGTGATTGGGCACTAGAATCATGTTCATCTCATTGGGATACATGATATTCATGCTTTGGATTTGCAAGAAAAGCATTTCATTCCACTATTTTCCCTAAAATTAATGTTCACCCATGAAATGAGTCAAACTTGGATAATTGTAATAATCTCCATTCTTTTTGTTATGGGCACTAGAATCTTGTTCTCCATATTGGGATACACGACATTGATGCTTTGGATTTGCATGAAAATCTTTTCTTTCCACCATTTTTTGCATAATTAATATTTATCCGTGAACTGAGTCAATGTTGGATACTAGTAATAATCTCTTTTCTTTTCGTTAAGGGCATTACAATCATGTTCTCCAAATTAGGATGCACGATATTGATGCTTTGGATTTGCAGGAGAAGCTTTCCTTTTCACCATTTTCCTTATCGTAAAAGTTTATCCGTGAAAGGAGACAAACTTGGATACTCATAATAATCTCCATTATTTTTGTGATTGGGTACTATAATCATGTTCACCTCATTAGGATACATGATATTAATGCTTTGGATTTGCAAGAAAAGCTTTTCTTTCCACTATTTTCCCTATAATTAAAGTTCATCCGTGAAATGCGTCAAACTTGGACACTTATAATAATCTCCATTCTTTTTGCTATGGGCACTAGAATCATGTTCTCCACATTGGGATACACGATATTGATGCTTTGGATTTGCATGAAAATGTTTTCTTTCTACCATTTTTTGCAGAATTAGTATCCATCCGTGAACTGAGTCAACCTTGGATACTAGTAACAATCTCCATTCTTTTCGTTTTGGGCACTACAATCATGTTCTCCAAATTGGGGTACATGATACTGATGTTTAGATTTGCAAGAAAAGCTTCTTTCTACCATTTTCCTTATAATTAATATTCATCCATGAACTGAGTCAATGTTGGATACTTGTCATAATCTCCATTTTTTTTTGTTATTGGCACTACAATCATGTTCTCCAAATTGGGATGCACGATATTGATGCTTTGGATTGGCAGGAGAAGCTTTTTTTATCGCCATTTTCCTTATCATCAAAGTTTATCCATGAAAAGAGACAAACTTGGATACTCATAATAATCTCCATTATTTTTGTGATTGGGCACTAGAATCATGTTCACCTTATTAGGATACATGATATTGATGCTTTGGATTTACAAGCTTTTCTTTCCATTATTTTCCCTATTATTAAAGTTCATCCACGAAATGCGTCAAACTTTGATACTCATAATAATCTTCATTCTTTTTGTTATGGGCACTAGAATCATGATCTCCATATTGGGATACATGATATTAATGCTTTGGATTTGCATGAAAATCTTTTCTTTCCACCATTTCTTGCATAATTAATATCCATTCGTGAATTGAGCTAGCCTTGGATATTCGTAATAATCTCCATTCTTTTCATTATGGGTGCTACAATCATGTTTTGCAAATTGGGGTACATGATACTAATGCTTTGGATTTGCAAAAAGGCTTTTCTTTCCACTATTTTTGGTATAAATAATGTTCATCCATGAAATGAGTCAAACTTGGATGCTCATTATAATCTCCATTCCTTTTGTTATAGACACTATAATCAGGTTCTCCACATTAGGATACATAACATTTAGGCTTTGGATTTGCAAGAAAAGCTTTTCTTTCTACCATTTTCCTTATAATTAATATTCATCTGTGAAATGAGTTATACTTGGACACTCATAATAATCTCCATTCTTTTTGTTATGAGCACTACAGTCATGTTCTCGATATTAGGATACACGATATTGTTGTTTTGGATTTGCATGAAAATCTTTTCTTTCCACCATTTTCTTAGAATTAATGTTCATCCGTGAAATGTGTCAAACTTCGATACTCGTAATAATCTTCATTCTTTTCATTATGGGCACTAAAATCATGTTCTCCACTTTTTCATACACGATATTGATGCTTTGGATTTGCAAGAAAAGTTTTTCCTTTCACTATTTTCCGTATAATTAATGTTCATCTGTGAAATGAGACAAACTTGGATACTCATTATAATCTCTATTCTTTTTGTGATTGGGCACTACAATCATGTTCACCTCGTTGTGATACACGATCTTGATGCTTTGGATTTGCAAGAAAAGCTATTCTTTCCATCATTTTCCTATAATTAATATTCATCTGTGAAATATGTTAAAATTGGATGCTCATAATAATCACCATTCTTCTTGTTATGGGCGCTACAATCATGCTCTCCAAATTGGGATGAACGATATTGATGCTTTGGATTTACAAGAAAGGCTTTTCATTCCACTATTTTCCTTATAATTAAAGTTCATTCGTGAAATAATACAAGCTTGGATACTCATAATAATCTCTATTATTTTTGTAACTGGGTAGTACAATCATATTCACCTCATTGGGATACACGATATTGATGCTTTAGATTTAGAAGAAATGCTTTTCTTTCCACCATTTTCTTTTTAATTAATGTTAATCTGAGAAATGAGTCAAACTTGGATACTCATAATAATCTCCATTCTTTTTGTTATGGGCACTACAATCATGTTCTCCCCATTGGGATACCCTATATTGATGCTTTGAATTTGGAAGAAAAGCTTTTCTTTCCACCGTTTTCCTTATAATCAAAGTTCATCCACGAAATGAGACAAACTTGGATACTCATAATAATCTCCATTACGTTTGTGATTGGGTAGTAGAATCATGTTCACCTCATTGGGATACATGATATTCATGCTTTGGATTTGCAAGAAAAGCCTTTCATTCCATTATTTTCCCTACAATTAATGCTCATCCATGAAATGAGTCAAACTTGGATACTCGTAATAATCTACATTCTTTTTGTTATGGGCACTAGAATCATGTTCTCCATATTGGCATTCACAATATCGATGCTTTGGATTTGCTTGAAAATCTTTTTTTTCCACCATTTTTTGCATAATTAATATTCATCCGTGAACTGAGCCAACGTTGGATACTCATAATAATCTCCATTCTTTTTGTTGTGGGCACTACAATCAAGTTCTCCAAATTGGGATGCATGAAATTGATGCTTTTGATTTGCAAGAGAAGCTTTTCTTTTCACCATTTTCCATATCGTCAAAGTTTATCCGTGAAACGAGAGAAACTTGGATAATCATAATAATCTCCATTATTTTGTGATTGGGCACTAGAATCATGTTCACCTCGTTAGGATACATGATATTGATGCTTTAGATTTGTAAGAAAAGCTTTTTTTTCCACGATTTTTCCTATTATTAAAGTTTATCCTTGAAATGCGTCGAACTTGGATACTCGTAATAATCTCCATTCTTTTTGTAATGGGCACTAGAATCATGTTCTCCATATTGGCATACACAATATCGATGCTTTGGATTTGCATGAAAATCTTTTCTTTCCACCATTTTTTGCATAATTAATATTCATCCGTGAACTGAGCCAACGTTGGATACTCATAATAATCTCCATTCGTTTCGTTATGGGCACTACAATCAAGTTCTCCAAATTGGGATGCATGAAATTGATGCTTTTGATTTGCAAGAAAAGCTTTTCTTTTCACCATTTTCCATATCATTAAAGTTTATCCGTGAAACAAGACAAACTTGGATAATCATAATAATCTCCATTATTTTTGTGATTGGGCACTAGAATCATGTTCACCTCGTTAGGATACATGATATTGATGCTTTAGATTCGTAAGAAAAGCTTTTTTTTCCACTATTTTTCCTATTATTAAAGTTTATCCTTGAAATGTGTCAAACTTGGATACTTGTAATAATCTCCATTCTTTTTGTTATGGGTACTAGAATCATGTTCTCCACATTAGGATACATGATATTGATGTTTTGGATTTGCATGAAAATCTTTTCTTTTCACCATTTTTTGCATAATTAATATCCATTTGTGAACTGAGTCAACCTTGGATACTCGTAAAAATCTCCATTCTCTTCGTTATGGGCACTACAATCATGTTATGCAAATTGGGGTACACGATGCTGATGCTGATGCTTTGGATTTGCAAGAAAAGCTTTGCTTTCCACTATTTTCCATATAAAAAATGTTCATTTATGAAATGAGTCAAACTTGGATGCTCATTATAATCTCCATACCTTTTGTTATGGGGACTACAATCAGGTTCTCCAAATTAGGATACACAATGTTGAGGCTTTAGATTTGCAAGAAAAGCTTTACTTTCTACCATTTTCCTTATAATTAATATTCATCCGTGAAATGAGTCAAACTTGGATACTCGTAATAATCTCCATTCTTTCTGTTATGGGCACTACCATCATGTTCTACATATTGGGATGCACGATATTGTTGCTTTGGATTTGCATGAAAATCTTTTCTTTCCACCATTTTCCTTATAATTAATGTTTATCCGTGAAATGCATCAAACTTGGATACTTGTAATAATCTCCATTCTTTTTGTTATAGGCACTACAATCATGTTCTTTGCTTTTTGATACATGATATTGATGCTTTGAATTTGCAAGAAAAGCTTTTCTTTTCACCATTTTCCTTATAATTAATGTTCATCTGTGAAATGAGACAAAATTGGATGCCCATTATAATCTCTATTCTTTTTGTGATTGCACACTATAATCATGTTCACCTCGTCATGATACATAATATTGATGCTTTGGATTTGCAAGAAAAGCTTTTCTTTCCATCATTTTCCTTGTAATTAATTTTCATCTGTGAAATGAGTTAAAATAGGATGCTCATAATAATCACTATTCTTCTTGTTATGGGCACGACAATCATGTTCTCCACATTAGGATACACGATATTGATGCTTTGGATTTGCAAGAAAGGCTTTTCATTCCACTATTTTCCTTATAATCAAAGTTATCCGTGAAATGAAACAAACTTGGACACTCATAATAATCACTATTATTTTTGTAATTGGGCACTGCAATCATGTTCGCCTTATTAGGATACACATATTGTTGCCTTGGATTTGGAAGAAATGCTTTTCTTTCCACCATTTTCCTTATAATTAATGTTAATCTGAGAAATGAGTCAAACTTGGATACTCGTAATAATCTCCATTCTTTTTGTTATGGGCACTACAATCATGTTCTCCACCTTAGGATACACTATATTGATGCTTTGTATTTGCAAGAAAAGCTTTTCTTTTGACCCTTTTCCTTATAGATAATATTCATTCGTGAAATGAGTCAAACTTGGATACTCATAATAAACTCCATTTTTTTTTTGTTATGGGCACTACAATCATGTTCTCCAAATTGGGATACATGATATTGATGCTTTGGATTTTCAGGAAAAGCTTTCATTTCCATGATTTTCCTTGTAATCAAAGTTCATGCGTGAAATGAGACAAACTTGAATACTCATAATAATCTCCATTATTTTTGTGATTAGGCACTAGAATCATGTTCACCTCATTGGGATACACGATATTCATGCTTTGGATTTACAAGAGAAGCTTTTCTTTCCACCATTTTCCTTATAATTAATATTCATCCGTGAAATGCGTTAAAATTGGATACTTGTAGTAATCTCCATTCTGTTTGTTGTGGGCACTAGAATCATGTTCTCCACATTGGGATACACGATATTCATGCTTTGGATTTGCAAGAGAAACTTTTCTTTCCACCATTTTCCTTATAATTAATATTCATCCATGAAATGAGTTAAAATTGGATACTTGTAGTAATCTCTATTCTATTTGTTATGTGCACAAGAATCATGTTCTCCACATTTGGATACACGATATTGATGCTTTGGATTTGCATGAAAATCTTTTCTTTCCACCATTTTTTGCATAATTAATATCCATCCGTGAACTGAGTCAACCTTGGATACTCGTAACAATCTCTATTCTTTTCGTTATGGGCACTACAATCATATTCTCCAAATTGGGGTACACGATACTAATGCTTTGGATTTGCAAGAAAAACTTTTCTTTCTACAATTTTCCTTATAATTAATATTCATTCGTGAACTGAGTCAATGTTGGATACTCATAATAATCTCTATTTTTTTGTTATGGGCACTACAATCATGTTCTCCAAATTGGGATGCACAATTTGATGCTTTGGATTTATAAGAGAAGCTTTTTTTTCTACCTTTTTCCTTATAGTTAAAGTTTATCTGTGAAAAGAGACAAACTTGGATACTCATAATAATCTCCATTATTTTTGAGATTGGGCACTAGAATCATGTTCATCTCATTAGGATACATGATATTGATGCTTTCAATTTGCATGAAAAGCTTTTCTTTCCATTATTTTCCCTATTATTAAAGTTTATCCATGAAATGCGTCAAACTTGGATACTTGTGAACTTGGATACTCATAATAATCTCCGTTCTTTTTGTTATGGGCACTAGAATCATGTTCTCCACATTAGGATACATGATATTGATGCTTTGGATTTGCATAAAAATCTTTTCTTTTCGCCATTTTTTGCATAATTAATATCCATTCTTAAACTGAGTCAACCTTGGATATTCATAACAATCTCCATTCTTTTCGTTATGGGCACTATAATCACGTTCTACGAATTGGGGTACACGATACTGATGCCTTGGATTTGCAAGAAAACCTTTTCTTTCCACCATTTTCCCAATAATTAAAGTTAATCTGTGAAATAAGACCAACTTGAATACTCATAATAATCCCTATTACTTTTGTGATTGGGCTCTAGAATCATGTTCACCTCATTGGGATACATGATATTCATGCTTTGGATTTGCAAGAAAAGCTTTTCATTCCACTATTTTTCCTATAATTATTGTTCATCCATGAAATGAGTCAAACTTGGATAATCGGAATAATCTTTATTCTTTTTGTTATGGGCCCTGTAGTCATGTTCACCATATTGGGATACACGATATTGATGCTTTGGATTTGTATGAAAATCTTTCTTTCCACCATTTTTCACATAATTAATATTTATCTGTGAACTGAGTCAATGTTGGATACTCATAATAATCTCCATTCTTTTTGTTATGGGCACTACAACCATGTTCTCCAAATTGGGATACATGATATTAATGCTTTGGATTTGTAACAAAAGCTTTTCTTCCTGCTATTTTCCCTATAATTAATGTTCATCCGTGAAATGAGTCAAAGTTGGATGCTCATTCTAATCTCTATTCCTTTTGTTATGGGGACTACAATCAGGTTTTCCATATTATGATACACGATATTGATGCTTTGGATTTACAAAAAAAGCTTTTCTTTCCACCATTTTCCTTAGAATAATATTCATCCATGAAATGAGTCAAACTTGGATACTTGTAATAATCTCTATTCTTTTTGTTATGGGCACTATAATCATGTTCTCCACATTGGGAAATAGGATATTAAGGCTTTGGATTTGCAAGAAAAGCTTTTCTTTCTACCATTTTCCTTATAAGTAATATTCATTCATGAGCTGAGTCAACATTGGATACTCATAATAATCTCTATTTTTTTCATTATGGGCATTATAATCATGTCCCTGAATTGGGATGCACGATATTGATGCTTTGGATTTGCAGGAGAAGCTTTTCTTTTCACCATTATCCTTATCGTCAAGTTTTATCCATGAAAAGAGACAAACTTGGATACTCATAATAATCTCCATTATTTTTGTGATCGGGTAATAGAATCATGTTCACCTCATTAGGATACATGATATTGATGCTTTGGATTTGCAAGAAATGCTTTTCATTCCACTATTTTCCTTATTATTAAAGTTCATCCATGAAATGCGTCAAACTTGGATACTCGTAATAATCTGCATTCTTTTTGTTATGGGCACTAGAATCATGTTCTGCATATTAGGATACACGATATTGATGCTTTGGATTTGCATTAAAATCTTTTCTTTCTACCATTTTTTGGATAGTTAGTATTTATCCGTGAACTAAGTCAACGTTGGATACTCATAATAATTTCCATTATTTTTGTCATTGGGCACTAGAATCTTGTTCACCTCATTAGGATACATGATATTGATGCCTTGGATTTGCAAGAAAGCTTTTCATTCCACTATTTTCCCTATTATTAAAGTTCATCCATCAAATGCGTCAAACTTGGATACTCGTAATAATCTCCATTCTTTTTGTTATGGGCATTACAATCATGTTCTCTGCTTTTTGATACATGATATTGACGCTTTGGATTCGATAGTGATGCTTTGGATTTGCAAGAAAAGCTTTTCTTTCCACCATTTTTCTTACAATTAATGTTCCTTCGTGAAATGAGAGAAACTCGAATACTCATTTTCCTTATAATTAATATTCATCCATGAACTAAGTCAATGTTGGATACTCGTAATAATCTCTGTTCTTTTTATTATGGGCACTACAATCATGTTCTCTACATTAGGATACACGATATTGATGCTTTGAATTCGCAAGAAAAGCTTTTCTTTCCACTAGTTTCCTTATAATCAAAGCTCATCTATGAAATGAGACAAACTTGGACACTCGTAATAATCTCTACTCTTTTTGTTATGGGCACTACAATCATGTTCTTTGCTTTTTGATACACGATATTGATGCTTTGGATTTGCAAGAAAAGCTTTTCTTTCCACCATTTTCCTCATAATTAATGTGCATTTGTGAAATGAGATAAACTTGGTTACTTATTGTAATCTCCAGTCTTTTTGTGATTAGGCACTACAATCATGATCTCCTCGTTGTGATACATGACATTGATGCGTCGGACTTGCAAGAAAAGCTTTTCTTTCCACTATTTTCCTTATAACTAATATTCATCTATGAAATGAGTTTAAGTTGGATACTCTTAATAATCTCCATTCTTTTTGTTATGGGCACTACAATCATGTTGTCCACATTGGGACACACAATATTGATGCCATAGATTTGCAAGAAAAGCTTTTCTTTCAACCATTTTCCTGATAAGTAATATTCATCCGTGAATTGAGTCAACATTGGATACTCGTAATAATCTCCATTCTTTTTGTTATGGGCACTACAATCATGTTGTCCACATTGGGATACACAATATTAATGCCATAGATATGCAAGAAAAGCTTTTCTTTCAACCATTTTCCTTATAAGTAATATTCATCCGTGAATTGAGTCAACATTGGATACTCGTAATAATCTCTAATTTTTTCATTATGGGCACTACAATCATGTTCCCTGAATTGGGATGCACGATATTGATGTTTTAGATTTGGGGGAAAAGCTTTTTTTTCCACCATTTTCTTTACCGTCAAAGCTTATCCGTGAAAAGAGACAAACTTGGATACTCATAATAATCTCCATTATTTTTGTGACTGGGCATTAGAATCATGTTCACCTCATTACGATACATGATATTGACACTTTGGATTTCCAAGAAATGCTTTTCATTCCACTATTTTCCCTATTATTAAAGTTCATCCGTGAAATGTGTTAAACTTGGATACTCGTAATAATCTGCATTTTTTTGTTATGAGCACTAGAATCATGTTCTCCACATTGGGATACATGATATTGATGCTTTGGATTTGCATGAAAATCTTTTCTTTCCACCATTTTTTGCATAGTTAGTATTCATCCGTGAACTGAGTCAACGTTGGATACTCATAATAATCTCCATTATTTTCATGATTGGGCACTAGAGTCATGTTCACCTCATTAGGATACATGATATTAATGCTTTGGATTTGCAAGAAAAGCTTTTCATTCCATTATTTTCCCTATTATTAAAGTTCATCCGTTAAATGCATCAAACTTGGATACTCAAAATAATCTCCATTCTTTTTGTTATGGGCACTACAATCATGTTCTTTGCTTTTTGATACACGATATTGATGCTTTGGATTCGATATTAATGCTTTGGATTTGCAAGAAAAGTTTTTCTTTCCACCATTTTCCCTATAATTAATGTTCCTTCCTAAAATGAGATAAACTTGGATACTTATTTTCCTTATAATTAACATTCATCCGTGAACTAAGTCAATGTTGGATACTCGTAATAATCTTCGTTCTTTTTATTATAGGCACTACAATCATGTTCTCCACATTGGGATACACGATATTGATGCTTTGGATTCACAAGAAAAGCTTTTCTTTCCACCATTTTCCTTATAATCAAAGCTTATCTGTGAAATGAGACAAACTTGGACACTCGTAATAATCTCCACTCTTTTTGTTATGGGCACAACAATCATGTTCATTGCCTTTTGATAAACAATATTGATGCTTTGGATTTGCAAGAAAAGCTTTTCTTTTCACCATTTTCCTTATAATTAATGAGCATCCGTGAAATGAGATAAACTTGGATACTTATTATAATCTCTATTCTTTTTGTGATTGGGCACTACAATCATGTTCTCCTTGTTGTGATACACGACATTGATGCTTCAGACTTGCAAGAAAAGCTTTTTTTCCACTATTTTCCTTATAACTAATATTTATTCATGAAATGAGTTAAAGTTGGATGCTCATAATAATCTCCATTCTTTTTGTTATGGGCACTACAATCATGTTGTCTACATTGGGATACATAATATTGATGCTATAGATTTGTAAGAAAAGCTTCTCTTTCAACCATTTTCCTTATAATCAAAGTTTAACCGTGAAATAAGATAAACTTAGATACTCTTGATAATCTCCATTATTTTTGTGATTAGGTAGTACAATCATGTTCACCTTATTGAGATGCACGATATTGATGCTTTAGATTTGGAAGAAAAGCTTGTCCTTCCACCATTTTCCTGATAATGAATGTTTGTCCGAGAAAAGAGTCAAACTTGGATACTCGTAATAATCTCCATTCTTTTTATTGTGGGCACTACAATCATGTTCTCTACCTTCGGATGCATGATATTAATGCTTTGGATTTGCAAGAAAAGCTTTTCTTTCCACCATTTTCCTAATAATTAATATTCATCCATGAAATGAGTCAAACTTGGATACTTGAAATAATCTCTATTCTTTTTGTTATGGGCACTACAATCATGTTCTCCAAATTGGGATACACGATATTGATGCTTTGGATCTACAAGAAAAGCTTCTCTTTCCACCATTTTCCTTATAATTAATATTCATCTGTGAAATGAGTCAAACTTGAATGCTTATAATAATCTCCATTCTTTTTGTTATGGGCATTACAATCATATTCTCTGCTTTTTGATGCAAGATATTGATGCTTTGGATTTGCAAGAAAAGCTTTTGTTTCCACCATTTTCCTTGGAATTAATGTTCATCTGTGAAATGAGACAGACTTGGATACTCATTATAATCTCAATTCTTTTTATGATTGGGCACTACAATCATGTTCATCTCATTGTGATACATGATACTGACGCTTTGGATTTGTAAGAGAAGCTTTTCTTTCCACCATTTTACTTATAATTAATATTCATTTGGGAAATGAGTTAAAATTGGATGCTCATAGTGATCTCTATTCTTTTTGTTATGGGCACTACAATCATGTTCTCCAAATTATGATACACGATATTGATGCTTTGGATTTGCAAGAAAAACTTTTTTTCCATCATTTTCCTTATAATCAAAGCTCATCCATGAAATGAGATGAACTTGGATACTCGTAATAATCTCCAGTATTTTTGTGATTCTGCACTGCAATCATGTTCCCCTCGTTGGGATACACGATATTGATGCTTTGGATTTAGAAGAGAAGCTCTTCTTTCCACTATTTTTCTTATAATTAATGTTCATTTGAGAAATAAGTTAAACTTGGATACTGGTAATAATCTCTATTCTTTTTGTTATGGGCACTAAAATTAGGTTCTCCACCTTGTGATACATGATATCGGTGCTTTGGATTTGCAAGAAAAGCTTTTCTTTCCACCATTTCCCTTATAATCAATGTTCATCGATGAAATCATACAAACTTGGACACCTGTAATAATCACCATTCTTTTTGTTAATGGCTCTACAATCATTTTCACCTCATTTGGATACACAATATTGATGCTTTGGTTTGGCAAGAAAAGCTTTTCTTTCCACCATTTTCCTTATAACTAAAGTTTATCTGTGAAATGAGACAAACCTAGATACTAACAATAATCTCTATTCCCTTCGTTATGGGTACTACAATCATGTTCTCCATATTAGGATACATGATATTCATGCTTTGGATTTGCAACAAAGGCTTTTCCTTCCACCATTTTCCTTATAATTAATGCTCATCCGTGAAATGAGTTAAACTTAGATACTCGTAATAATCTCCCTTTTTTTTGTTATGGGCATTACAATCATGTTCTCCACATTGGGATACATGATATTGATGCCTTTGATTTGCAAGAGAAGCTTCACTTTCCACCATTTTCCTAATAATTAATTCATCCGTGAAATGAGACAAACTTGGATACTCATTATAATCTCTATTCTTTTTATTATGTGCACTACAATCACGTTCTCCATATTGGGATATGCGATATTGTTGCTTTGGATTTGCAAGAAAAGATTTTCTTTCTGCCATTTCCCCTAAAAATAAAGTTCATGCATGAAATGAGATAAACTTAGATACTCATTGAGATGCACGATATTGATGATTTGGATTTGCAAGAAAAGCTTTTCTTACCACCATTTTCCATATAATCAATGTTCATTCGAGAAATGACTCAAGCTTGGATACTCATAATAATCTCCATTCTTTTTGTGATTGGGCACTACAATCATATGCTTGCCTCATTGAGATGCACGATATTGATGATTTGGATTTGCAAGAAAAGCTTTTCTTACCACCATTTTCCATAAAATCAATGTTCATTCGAGAAATGACACAAGCTTGGATACTCATAATAATCTCCATTCTTTTGTTATAGGGACTACAATCATGTTCTCCACCTTGGAATACATGATATTGATGCTTTGGATTTGCAACAAAGCTTTTCTTTCCACCATTTCCCTTATAATCAAAGTTTATCCAAAAAAGGATACAAACTTGGATACTTGTAATAATCTCCATTCTTTTTGTTGGTGGCTCTACAATCATGTTCACCTCATTTGGATACACAATATTGATGCTTTGGTTTGGCAAGAAAAGCTTTTCTTTTCACCATTTTCCTTATAATTAAAGTTCATGCACGAAATGAGACAAACTCGAATACTCATTATAATCTCTATTCTTTTTGTGATTGGGCACAAAAATCATGTTCACCTAATTGGGATGCATGATATTGATGCTTTGGATTTGCAAGAACAGCTTTTCTTTCCACCATTTTCCTTGTAATTAATGTTAATCCATGAAATAAGTCAAACTTGGATATTCATAATAATCACCCTTCTTTCCGTTATGGGCACTATAATCATGTTCTTCATATTGGGATACACGATATTGATGCTTTGGATTTGCAAGAAAAGCTTTTCTTTACACCATTTTTCTTATAATCAAAGTTCAACCATAAAATGATACAAACTTGGATACTTGTAATAATCTCCATTCTTTTTGTTAGTGGCTCTACAATCATGTTCACCTTATTTGGATGCACAATATTGACGATTTGGTTTGGCAAGAAAAGCTTTTCTTTCCACCATTTTCCTTATAATTAAAGTTCATCCACGAAATGAGACAAACTTGGATACTCATTATAATCTCTATTCTTTTTGTGATTGCGCACAAAAATCATGTGCACCTCATTGGGATGCATGATATTGCTGCTTTGGATTTGCAAGAAAAGCTTTTTTTTTTCCAGCATTTTCCTTATAATTAATGTTAATCCGTGAAATGAGTCAAACTTAGATACTCATAATAATCTCCATTCTTTTCTTTATGGGTACTACAAGCATGTTCTTCACATTGGGATAAACGATATTGATGCTTTGGATTTGCAAGAAAAGCTTTTCCTTATATTATTTTGCTTATAATTAATAGTCATCCCTAAAATGAGTTAAAATTGGATACTCATAGTAATCTCTATTCTTTTTTTTATGGGCACTACAATCATGTTCTCCAAATAGGGATACACGATAATGATGCTTTGGATTTGCAAGAAAGCTTTTCTTTCCACCATTTTTCTATAATCAAAGTTCATCTGTGAAATGAGACAAACTTGGATGCTCATAATAATATCCATTATTTTTGTGATTGGGAACTACAATCATGTTCACCTCATTGGAATACAAGATATTGATGCTTTGGATTTGGAAGAAAAGCTTTTCTTTCCACCATTTTCCTCAAAATTAATAGTCATCTTTGAATTGAGTTAAAATTGGATACTCGTAGTAATCTTTGTTTTTTTTGTTATGAGCACTACAATCATGTTCTCCAAATAGGGATACAAGATATTGATGTTTTGACTTTACAAGAAAAGCGTTTCTTTCCATCGTTTTTTGTATAGTCATAGTTCATCTGTGAAATGAGACAAACTTGGATACTCATAATAATCTCCATTATTTTTGTGATTGGGCACTAAATCATGTTCACCTTATTGGGATACACGATATTAATGATTTGGATTTGGAAGAAAAGCTTTTGTTTCCACTATTTTCCTTATAATTAATGTTCATTTGAGAAATGAGCCAAACTTGGATACTCGTAATAATCTCCATTCTTTGTTATGGGGACTAAAATCATGTTTTCCACCTTAGAATACACGATATTGATGCTTTAGATTTGCAACAAAAGCTTTTCTTTCCATCATTTCCCTTATAATCAAAGTTCATTCATGAAATGATACAAACTTGGATACTTATAATAATCTCCATTCTTTTTGTTAGTGGCTTTCTAATCAAGTTCACCTTATTTGGATACACAATATTGATGCTTTTGTTTGGTAGGAAAAGCTTTTCTTTCCACCATTTTCCTTATAATTAAAGTTCATCTGTAAGAAGAGACAAACTTGGATGCTCATAATAAACTCTATTCTTTTTGAAATGGGCACTACAATTAGGTTCTCCACCTTAGGATACACGATATTGATGCTTTGGATTCATAAGAAAAGCTTTTCTTTCCACCATTTCCCTTATAATCAAAGTTCATCCATGAAATGATACAAACTTGGATGCTTGTAATAATCTCCATTCTTTTTGTTAGTGTCTCTACAATCATGTTCACCCCATTTGGATGCACAATATTGATGCTTTGGTTTGGCAAGAAATGCTTTTCTTTCCACCATTTTCCTTATAATTAAAGTTTATCCGTGAAATGAGACAAACTTGGATACTAACTATAATCTCCATTCTTTTTGTTATAGGCACTACAATCATGTCTTCCATATTGGGATACACGATATTCAAGCTTTGGATTTGCAAGAAAGGCTTTTCCTTCCACCATAGTTCCTTATAATTAATGTTCATCGTGAAATGAGTTAAACTTGGATACTCATAATAATCTCCCTACTTTTTGTTATAGGCACTACAATCATGTTCTCATACACGATATTGATGCCTTCGATTTGCAAGAAAAGCTTCCTTTTCCACCATTTTCCTAATAATTAATTCATCTGTGAAATGAGACAAACTTGGATACTCATTATAATCTCTATTTTTTTCGTTGTAGGCACTATAATCATGTTCTTTACATTAGGATACACGATATTGATGTTTTGGATTTGCAAGAAAAGCTTTTCATTCCACCATTTTCCTTATAATTAATGTTCATCCGCGAAATGAGTCAAACTTGGATACTCGTAATATTCTCCACTCTTTTTGTTATGGGCACTACAATCATGTTCTCTACATTGGGATACACGATATTGATGCTTTGGATTTGCAAGAAAAGCTTTTCCTTCCACCATTTTCCTTATAATTAATGTTCATCTATGAAATGAATCAAACTTGGATACTCGTAATAATCTTCATTCTTTTTGTTATGGGCACTACAATCATGTTCTTTGCTTTTTGATAAACGATATTGATGCTTTGGATTTGCAAGAAAAGCTTTTCCTTCCACCATTTTCCTTATAATTAATGTTCATTAGTGAAATGAGTCAAACTTGGTTACTCATAATAATCTCCATTCCTTTTATTATGGGCACTACAGTCATGTTTTTCACTTTTTGATACACGATATTGATGCTTTGAATTAGCAACAATAGCTTTTCTTTCCACCGTTTTCCTTATAATTATTGTTCATCCATGAAATGAGACAAACATGGATACTCATTATAATCCATATTCTTTTTGTGATTGGGTACTACAATCATGTTCACCTTGTTGCGATACACGATACTGATGCTTTGGATTTGCAATAAAAGCTTTTCTTTCTACTATTTTCCTTATAATTAATGTTCATCCGTGAAATAAGCCAAACTTGGACACTTGTAACAATCTCCATTCTTTTTATTATAGGCACTACAATCATGTTCTCCCCATTGACAAGCATGATATTGATGGTTTTGATTTGCAAAAAAAGTTTTTCTTTACACCATTTTCCTTATAACTAATAGTCATCCCTGAAATGAGTTAAAATTGGATACTCATAGTAATCTCCATTCTTTTTGCTATGGCATTACAATCATGTTCTCTAAATTGGGATACACGATATTAATGCTTTGGATTTCCAAGAAAAGCTTTTCTTTCCACCATTTTTCATATAATTCATCCATGAAATGAGACAAACTTGGATACTCATAACAATTTCCATTATTTTTGTGATTGGGCACTACAATCATGTGCACCTTATTAGGATACACGATATTGATGCTTTGGATTTGGAAGAAAAGCTTTTCTTTCCACCATTTTTTGTACCATTAATGTTCATCGAAGAAATGAGTCAAACTTGGATACACGTAATAATCTCCATTCTTTTTGTTATGGGCAATACAATTAGGTTCTCCACCTTGGGATACACAATATTGATACTTTGGATTCTCCTTATAGTTAAAGTTCATTTGTGAAATAAGATAAACTTGGATACTAACTATAATCTCTACCCATTTTGTGATTGGGCACTACAATCATGTTCACCTCTTTGGGATGCACGATACTGATGCTTTGGTTTCGCAAGAAAAGTTTTTCTTCCCACTATTTTCCTTATAATTAGTATTCACTTGTGAAATGAGCGAAAATTGGATACTCGTAATAATCTCCATTCTTTTTGTTATGGGCACTACAATCATGTTCTCCAAATTGGGATACACGATATTGATGCTCTGGATTTGCAAGAAAAGCTTTTCTTTCCACCATTTTCCTTATACTTAAAGTTCATCCGTGAAATGAGACAAACTTGGATACTCGTAATAATCTTCACTCTTTTTGTCATGGGCACTGCAATCATGTTCTCTACATTGGGATACATGATATTGATGTTTTGGACTTGCAAAAAGAAACTTTTCTTTTAACCATTTTCCTTATAGTTAACGTTCATTCGAGAAATGAGTCAACTTGGATACTCGCAATAACCTCCATTTCTTTTGTTATAAGGGCTACAATCATGTTTTCCACATTGGGATACACGATATTGATGCTTTAGAATTGCAAGAAAAGCTTTTCTTTCCACCATTTTCCTTATAATCAAAGTTCATTCATGAAATGAGACAAACTTGGATCAAACTATAATCTCTATTCCTTTCATTATGGGCACTACAATCATGTTCTCCATATTGTGATACGCGATATTCATGCTTTGATGGGCACTGCAGTCATGTTCCCTAAATTGGGATGCACTATATTGACTCTTTGCATTTGCAAAAAAACCTTTTCCTGCCATTATTTTGCTTAGAATCAAAGTTTATCTATGAAATGAGACAAACTTAGATACCCATAATAATCTCCACTATTTTTGTGATTGGGCACTACAATGATGTTCACCTCATCAGGATACACAATATTGATGCTTTGGATTTGCAAGAAAAGCTCTTCTTTCCACCATTTTCCTTATAATTAAAGTTTATCTGGGAAATAAATCAAACTTAGATACTAAAATTATCTCCATTGTTTTTGTTATGGGCATTACAACCCTGTTTTCCACCTTGGGATACACGATATTGATGCTTTGGATTTGCAGCAAAAGCTTTTCTTTCCCCCATTTCCCTTATAATCAAAGTTCATCTATGAAATAATACAAACTTGGATACTTGTAATTATTTCCAATCTTTTTGTTAGTGGCTGTTCAATCATGTTCGCCTTATTTGGATACACAATATTAATGCTTCAGTTTGGACAAAAAAGCTTTTCATTCCACCATTTTCTTTATAATTAAAGTTAATATGTGAAACGAGACAATCTTGAATACTTATTATAATCTCCATTCTCTTCATTATAGGCACTACAATCATATTCTCCATATTGGGATACACGATATTGATGTTTTGGATTTGCAAAAAAAAGTTTTTTTCCACCATTTTCCATATAATTAATCATCCGTGAAATGAGTCAAACTTGGATGCTCGTAATATTCTCACTTTTTTTTGTTATGGTCACTACAATCGTGTTCTCCACATTGGATACACGATACTGATGCATTGGATTTGCAAGAAAAGCTTTTCTTTCCACCATATTCCCTATAATTAATGTTCATCTAGGAAATAAGTCAAACTTAGATACTGGCAATTATCTCTATTCTTTTTGTTATGGCCACTACAATCTTGTTCTCCACCTTGGGATATACGACATTGATGCTTTAGATTTGCAGCAAAAGCTTTTCTTTCCACCATTTCCCTTATAATCAAAGTTCATCCATGAAATAATACAGACTTGGATACTTGTAATTATCTCCACTCTTTTTGTTAGTGGCTCTTCAATCATGTTCACCTCATTTGGATACATAATATTTATGCTTTGGTTTGGCAAGAAAAGCTTTTCATTTCACCATTTTCCTTATAATTAAAGTTAATCTGTGAAATGAGACAATCTTGAATACTCATTATAATCTCCATTCTCTTCGTTACGGGCACTGCAATCATATTCTTCATATTGGGATACACGATATTGATGTTTTGGATTTGCAAGAAAATCTTTTCATTCCATCATTTTCCTTATAATTAATGTTCATCCGTGAAATGAATCAAACTTGGATACTCGTAATAATCTCCATTCTTTTTATTATGGGCACTACAATCATGTTCTCCACATTGGGATACACGATATTGATGTTTTGGTTTGCAAGAAAAGCTTTTCCTTCCACCATTTTCCTTATAATCAATGTTCATCCGTGAAATGAATCAAACTTGGATACTCATAATAATCTCCATTCTTTTTGTTATGGGCACTATAATCATGTTCTCTACTTTTGGATACACAATATTGATGCTTTGGATTTGTAAGAAAGCTTTCCTTTCCACCATTTTCCATATAACTAATGTTTATCCGTGAAATGAGTCAAACTTGGATACTCATAATATTCTTGCTTCTTTTTGTTATGGTCACTACAATTGTGTTCTCCACATTAGATACACGATATTGATGCATTGGATTTGCAAGAGAAGCTTTTCTTTCCACCATTTTTCTTATAATTAAAGTTCATCCATGAAATGAGACAAACATGGGTACTCATTATAATCTCTATTCCTTTTGTCATGGGGACTACAATCATGTTCTCCATATTGGGATGGATAATATTGATGCTTTTTATTTGCATGAAAATCTTTTCTTTCCACCATTTTTCTTATAATCAAAGTTCATCCATGAAATGAGCTAAACTTAGATACTCATAATAATTTCCATTATTTTTGTGATTGGGCACTACAATCATGTTCACCTTATTGGGATACACAATATTGATGCTTTGGATTTGGAAGAAAAGTTTTCTTTCCACCATTTTCCATACCATTAATGTTCATCCGAGAAATAAGTCAAACTTAGGTACACGAATTAATCTCCATTCTTTTTTTTATGGGCACTACAATTACGTTCTCCAACTTGGGATACACAATATTAATGCTTTGGATTTTCTTTATAATTAAAGTTCATTCATGAAATAAGACAAACTTGGTACTAACTATAATCTCTACCTTTTTTGTGATTGGGCACTACAATCATGTTCACCTCTTTGTTTTCTTTCCACCATTTTCCTTATAATTAGTATTCATTTGTGAAATGAGTGAAAATGGGATACTTGTAATAATCTTCATTCTTTTTGTCATGGGAACTACAATCATGGCCTCCAAATTGGGATACACGATATTGATGCTTTGGATTTGCAAGAAAAGCTTTTCTTTCCACCATTTTCCGTATAGTTAATGTTCATTCAAGAAATGAGTCAACTTGGATACTCATAATAACCTCCATTCCTTTTATTATGGGGGCTACAATCATGTTTTCTGCATTGGGATGCATGATATTGATGCTTTAGAATTACAAGAAAAGCTTTCCCTTCCACCATCTTCCTTATAATCAAAGTTCATCTATGAAATGAGAAAAACTTGGATACAAACTATAATCTTTATTCCTTTCATTATAGGCACTACAATCATGTTCTCCATATTGTGATACACGATATTCATGCTTTGATGGGCACTACATCATGTTCTCCAAATTAGGATACACGATATTGACTCTTTGCATTCGCAAAAAAACTTTCCTGCCACCATTTCACTTATAATGAAAGTTCATCCATGAAATGAGATAAACTTGGATACCCATAATAATCTCCACTATTTTTGTGATTGGGCACTACAATGATGTTCACCTCATCAGGATACACAATATTGATACTTTGGATTTGCAAGAAAAGCTTTTCTTTCCACCATTTTCCTTATAATTAGTGTTTATCTGGGAAATAAGTCAATCTTAGATACTGATAATAATCTCCATTCTTTTTGTTATGGGCACTACAATCCTGTTCTCCACCTTAGGATACAGGATATTGATGCTTTGGATTTGCAACAAAAGCTTTTTTTTTCCACCATTTCCCTTATAATCGAAGTTCATCCATGAAATAATACAAACTTGGATACTTGTAATTATCTCCACTCTTTTTGTTAGTGGCTCATCAATCATGTTCACCTCATTCGGATACACAATATTTATGCTTTGGCTTGGCAAGAAAAGCTTTTCAATCCACCATTTTCCTTATAATTAAGGTTAATCTGTGATATGAGACAATCTTGAATACTCATTATAATCTCTATTCTCTTCGTTATAGGCACTACAATCATATTCTCCATATTGGGATGCGCGATATTGATGCTTTGGAATTGCAAAAAAAGCTTTTTTTTCCACCATTTTCCATATAATTAATGTTTATTTGTGAAATGAGTCAAACTTGGATACTCGGTAATATTCTCACTTCTTTTTGTTATGGTTACAACAATCGTGTTCTCCATAATGGACACATGATACTGGTGCTTTGGATTTGCAAGAGAAGCTTTACTTTCCACCATTTTTGTTATAATTAACGTTCATCTATGAAATGAGACAAACATGGGCACTCATTATAAGCTCCATTCTTTTTGTCATGGGAACTATAATCATGTTCTCCACATTAGGATGCACGATATTGAAGCTTTTTATTTTCATGAAAATCTTTTCCTTCCACCATTTTTCTTATAATTAATGTTCATACGTAAAATGAGCCAAACTAGGATACTCATAATAATCTCTATTGTTTTTGTTATGGGCACTACAATCATGTTCTCCACTTTTTGATACACGATATTGATGCTTTGGATTTATAGGAAAAGCTTTTTTTTTCCACCATTTTCCTTATAAGTAATGTTCATTCATGAAATGAGACAAACTTGGATGCACATTACAATCTCCATTCTTTTTGTGATTAGGGACCATAATAATGTTCACCTTATTGGGATACATGATATTGATGCTTTGTTTTTGCAAGAAAAGCTTTTGTTTCCACCATTTTTCTTATAATTAAAGTTCATCTCTAAAATCGAACAACTTCGATACTAACTATAATCTCCATTCCTTTCACTATGGGCACTACAATCATGTTCTCCAAATTGGGATACATGATATTCATGATTAGGATTTGCAAGAAAAGCTTTTCTTTTCACCATTTTCCTTATAATTAATGTTCATCCGTGAAATGAGTCAAACTTGGATACTCGCAATAATGTTCACTCTTTTTGTTATGGGTACTACAATCATGTTCTCCACATTGGGATATACGATATTGATGCTTTGGATTTGCACGAAAATCTTTTCCCTCCACCATTTCCCCTATATTTAATATTCATCCATGAAGTGAGTCAACCTTGGATACTCGTAATAATCTTCATTCTTTTTGTTATGGGCACTACAATCATGTTCTTTGCTTTGGGATAAAAGATATTGATGCTTTGGAATTGCAAGAAAAGCTTTTCTTTCCACCATTTTCCTTTTAATGAACGTTCATCCATGAAATGAGACAAACTTGGATACTCATAATAATCTCTATTATTTTTGTGATTGGACACTACAATCATGTTCACCTCACTGGGAACACGATATTGATGCTTTGGATTTGCAAGAAAAACTTTCTTTCTACCATTTTCCTTATAATTAATGTTCATCTGAGAAACGAGTCAAACTTGGATACTCGTAATAATCTCCATTCTTTTTGTTATGGGCACTACAATCATAATATCCAAATTAGGATACACGATATTTATGCTTTGGATTTGTAGGAAAAGCTTTTTTTTCTAACATTTTCCCTATAATCAAAGTTCATCCATGAAATGGGACAAACTTTGATATTCATAATAATCTCCATTATTTTGTGATTGGGCAATACAATATTTTCTCCACTTTGGGATACACGATATTGACGCTTTGGACTTGCAAGAAAAACTTCTCTTTCCACCATTTTTCTTATAATTAAAGTTCATCCGTGAAATGAGACCATCTTGATACTAACTACAACTCCATTCCCTTCATTATGGGCACAACAATCATTTTCTCCACATTAGGATACACGATATTCATGCTTTGGATTTCCAAGAAAGGCTTTTCTTTCCACCATTTTCCTCATAATTAATGTTTATCCGTGAAATGAGTCAAACATGGATACTCGTAATAATCTCCATTCTTTTTGTTATGGGCACTACAATCATGTTCTCCATATTGGGGTACACGATATTGATAGTTTGGATTTGCAAGAAAAGCTTTTCTTTCCACCATTTACCTTATAATTAATGTTCATCCATGAAATAAGACAAACTTGGATACTCACTACAATCTTTATACTTTTTGTTATAGGCATTACAATCATGTTCTCCACATTGAGAAACAAGATATTGACGCTTTGGATTTGTAAGAAAAGCTTTTTTTTCCACCATTTTCCTTATAATTAATGTTCCTCCGTGGAATGAGTAAAACCTCGATACTCGTAATAAACTCCACACTTTTTGTTATGGGCATTACAATCATGTTCTCTATATTGGGATACACGATGTTGTTGCTTTGGATTAGCAAGAAAGCTTTTCTTTCCACCATTTTCCTTATAATTAATGTCCATGTGTGAAATGAGTCAAACTTGTATACTCGTAATAATCTCTATTCTTTTTGTTATGGGCACTACAATCATGTTCTCTACATTGGGATACATGACATTGATGCTTCGATTTGAAAGAAAAGCTTTTCTTTCCATCATTTTCCTTATAATTAATGTTTATCCATGAAATAAGACAATCTTGTATACTCATTCTAATCTCCATTCTCTTCGTTATAGGCGCTGCAATCATATTCTCCATATTGTGATACACGATATTGATGCTTTAGATTTGTAAAGAAAGCTTTTATATCCACCATTTTCCATATAATTAATGTTCATCTGTGAAATGAGTCAAACTTGGATACTCATAATAATCTCGCTTCTTTTTGTTATGGTCACTACAATCATGTTCTCCGTATTGGCATACTCGATATTGATGCTTTGGACTTGCAAGAAAAGCTTTTCTTTCCACCATTTTTCTTCTAATTAGTGTTCATCGGTGAAATGAGACAAACATGGATACTCATTACAACCGCCATTCCTTTTCTTAAGGGGACTAAAATCATGTTCTCCACATTCAAAAACACGATATTGATGCTTTCGATTTGCATGAAAATCTTTTCCATCCACCATTTTCCTTATACTTAATGTTCATCTGTGAAAAGAGTCAAACTTGGATACTCGTAATAATCTCCACTCTTTTTGTTATGGGAACTACAATCATGTTCTTCCCTTTTTATTACACGATATTGATGCTTTGGATTTGCAAGAATGGCTTTTTTTTTCCACCATTTTCCTAATACATAATGTTCATCCATGAAATAAAACAAACTTGGATACTCATTATAATCTCCATTCTTTTTGTGATTAGGGACTTCAATCATGTTTACCTCATTGGGATACACGATATTGATGCTTTGTTTTTCCAAGTAACGTTTTTCTTTCCACCATTTTCTTTGTAATTAATATTCATCTGTGAAATGAGTCAAAATTGGATACTCGTAATAATCTCCATTCTTTTTTTTATGAGCACTAAAATCATGTTCTCCAAATTGGGATATATGGTGTTGACGCTTTGCATTGACAAGAAAACCTTTTCTTTCCACCATTTTCCTTATAATCAAAGTTCATTCATGAAATGAGACAAACTAGGATACTCATAATAATCTCCATTATTTTACTGATTGGGCACTACAATCATGTTCACCTCATTGGGATACACGATATTGATGCTTTGGATTTGCAAGAAAAGTTTTTCTCTCCACCATTTTCCTTATAATTAATGTTCATCTGAGAAATGAGTCAAACTTGGACACTCATAATAATCTCCATTCTTTTTGTTATGGGCACTACAATCATGTTCTCCATATTGGGATACACGATCTTGATGCTTTGGATTTGCAAAAAAAGCTTTTCTTTCCACCATTTACCTTATAATTAATGTTCATCCGTGAAATAAAACAAATATGGATACTCATTATAATATCTATTCTTTTTGATATGGGCATTACAATCATGTACTCTATATTGTAAAACACGATATTGATGCTTTAGATTTCTAAGAAAAGCATTTTTTTCTACCATTTTCCATATAATTAATGTTCATCCGTGAAATGAGTTAAATTTGGAAACGCGTAATAATCTCCACTTTTTTTGTTGTGGGCAATACAATCATGTTCTCCACATTGGGATACACGATATTAATACTTTCGATTTGCAGGAAAAGCTTTTCTTTCCACCATTTCCCTTAAAATTAATGTTCATACGTGAAATGACTCAAACTAGGATACTTATAATAATCTCCATTCTTTTTGTTATAGGCACTACAATCATGTTTTCCATGTTGGGATACACGACATTGATGGTTTGGATTTGTAAGAAAAGCTTTTCTTTCCACCACTTTCCTTGTAATTAATGTTCATCTATGAAATGAGAGAATCTTTAATACTCGTTATAATCTCCATTCCTTTCATTATGGGCACTACAATCATGTTCTCCACATTAGGATACATGATATTGATGCTTTGGATTTGCAAAGAAAGCTTTGCATTCCACCATTTTCCATATAATTAATGTTTATCCACGAAATGAGTCAAACTTGGATACCTATAATAATCTTGCGTCTTTTTGTTATGGTCACTACATCATGTTCTCCACATTGGGATACATGATATTGATGTTTTGGATTTGCAAGATAAGCTTTTCTTTCCTTCATTTGCCTTATAATTAATATCCGTACATGAAATGAGTCAAACTTGGATACTCGTAATAGTCTCCATTCTTTTTGTTATGGGCACTACAATCAAGTTCTCCAAATTGGGATACATAATATTAATGCTTTGGATTTGCAAGAAAAGCTTTTCTTTCCACCGCTTTCCTTATAATTAATGTTCATCCATGAAATGAGACAAACTTGGATACCAACTATAATCTCCATTCCTTTCATTATGGGCACTATAATCATGTTCTCCATATTAGGATACACGATACTCATGCTTTAGATTTGCAGGAAAAGCTTTTCCACTCACCGCTTTCCTTAAAATTAATGTTCATCTGTGAAATGAGATGAACTTGGATACTAACTATAATCTCCATTCCTTTCATTATGAGCACTATAATCATGTTCTCCATATTAGGATACATGATATTCATGCTTCGGATTTGGAAGAAAGGCTTTTCTTTCCACCATTTTCTTGGTAATTTATGTTCATCCGTGAAATGAGTGAAACTTGGATACTCGTAAAAATCTCCAATCTTTTTGTTACGGGCACTACAATCATGTTCTCCAAATTGGGAAACATGATGTTGATGCTTTGGATTTGCAAGAAAAGCTTTTCTTTCAACCATTTTCCTTATAATCAAAGTTTATCTGTGAAATGAGACAAACTTGGATACTCATAATAATCTCCATTATTTTTGTGATTAAGCACTATAATCATGTTCGCCTCAATAGGATACATGATATTGATGCTTTGGATTTGCAAGAAAAGCTTTTCTTTCCACCATTTTCTCAATAATTAAAGTTCACCTGTGAAATAAGGCAAACTTGGATACTAACTATAATCTCCTTTTCTTTCGTTATGGGCACTACAATCATGTTCTCCATATTGGGATACATGATACTAATGCTTTGGATTTGCAAGCAAAGCTTTTCTTTCCACCATTTTCCTTATAATTGATGTTAATCCGTGAAATGAGTCAACCTTGGAGACTCGAATAATTTCCATTCTTTTCATTGCGTCCCTACAATGATGTTCTCCTCGTTAGGATACATGATATTGATGCTTTGGAATTGCAAGAAAAGTTTTTCTTTCACCATTTCTCTTATAATTAATATTCATCTGTAAAGTGTGTCAACCTTGGATACTTGTAACAATCTCTAATCTCTTCGTTATGTGCATTACAACCATGTTCTCCATAATAGGATATATGATATTGACGCTTTGGATTTGCAAGAAAAGCTTTTCTTTCCACCATTTTCTTTATAATTAATGTTCATTCGTGAAATGAGACAAACTTGGAAACTAAATATAATCTCCATTCCTTTCCTTATGGACACTACAATACTGTTCTCCATATTGAGATACACGATATTCATGCTATGAATTTGCAAGAAAAGCTTTTCTTTCCACCATTTTCTTTACAAATAATGTTCATCCCTAAAATGAGTCAAACTTAGATACTCATAATAATGTCCACTCTTTTTGTTATGGGCACTACAATCATGTTTTCCGCATTGGGATACACGATATTGATCTTTGGATTTGCATGAATATCTTTTCCTTCCAATATTTCCCTTAAATTAATATTCATCCATGAAGTGAGTCAACCTTGGATACATGAAATAGTCTCCATCTGTTTTTGTTATGGGCACTACAATCATGTTCTTTGCATTGGGATACACTATATTAATGCTTTGGATTTGCAAGAAAAGCTTTTCTTTCAACCGTTTTCCTTTTAATGAACGTTCATCCATGAAATGAGATAAACTTGGATACTCATAATAATCTCCATTATTTTTGTGATCGGGCAATACAATCATGTTCACCTTATTTGGAACATAATATTGATGCTTTGGATTTGCAAGAAAAACTTTTATTTCCACCATTTTCCTTATAATTAATGTTTATCTGAGAAATAGGTCAAACTTGGATGCTCATAATAATCTCTATTCTTTTTGTTATGGGCACTACAATCATGTTCTCCAAATTGGGATACACGATATTAATGCTTTAGATTTGTAGGAAAAGCTTTTCTTTCCACCATTTTCCCTATAATCAAAGTTCATCTATCAAATGGGACAAACTTTGATACTCATAACAATCTCCATTATTTTTGTGATTGGGCACTACAATCATTTTCTCCACTTTGGGATACAAGATATTTACGCTTTGGACTTGCAAGAAAAACTTTTCTTTCCACTATTTTTCTTATAATTAAAATTCATCCGTGAAACGAGACAATCTTAGATACTAAATATAATCTCCATTCCTTTCGTTACGGGCACTGTAATCATGTTCTCCATTTGGGATATACGATATTCATGCTTTGGATTTGAAAGAAAGGCTTTTCTATCCACTATTTTCCTCATAATTAATGTTCATCTGCGAAATGAGTCAAACATGGATACCCATAATAATCTCTATTATTTTTGTTATGGGCACTACAATCATGTTCTCCGTATCAGGATACATGATATTGATGCTTTGGATTTGCAAGAAAAGCTTTTCTTTCCACCATTTACCTTATAATTAATGTTCATCTGTGAAATGAGATAAACTTGGATACTCACTATAATCTCTATCCCTTTTGTTATTGGCACTACAATCATGTTCTCCATACTGAGAAACATGATATTGACACTTTGGATTTGCAAGAAAAGCTTTTTTTTCCACCATTTTCCTTATAATTAATGTTCATCCATGGATGAGTCAAACCTGAATACTCATAATAAACTCCATTCTTTTCGTTATGGGCATTACAATCATGTTCTCCACAATGGGATACACGATATTGATGCTATGAATTTGCAAAAAATGCTTTCATTCCACCATTTTCCTTATAATTAATGTTCATCTATGAAATGAGTTAGACTTGGATGCTTGTAATAATCTCTATTCTTTTTGTTATAGGCACTACAATCATGTTCTCCACATTGGGATACACGACATATATGCATTGGATTTGAAAGAAAGGCTTTTCTTTCCACCATTTTCCATGTAATTAATGTTCATCTGTGAAAAAAGTTAACTTGGATACTTATAATAATCTCGCTTCTTTTTGTCATGGTCACTACAATCATGTTCTCCACATTGGCATACATGATATTGATGCTTTGGATTTGTAAGAAAATCTTTTCTTTCCACCATTTTTCTTCCACTTATTATTCATCCATGAAATGAAACAAACTGGGATACTCATTATAATCTCTATTCTTTTTTATATACGTATTACAATTATGTTCTCCACATTAAGAAACACGATATTGATGCTTTGGATTTGCAAGAAAAGCATTTCTTTCCACCATTTTTCTTATAATTAATGTTCATTCGTGAAATGAGCCAAACTTGGATACTCATAATAATCTCCACTCTTTTTATTATGGGTAATTCAATCATGTTCTCCACATTAGGATACACAATATTAATGCTTTTGATTCGTAGGAAAAGCTTTTCTTTCCACCATTTCCTGTATAGTTAAAGTTGACGCGTGAAATGACTCAAACTTGGATACTCATAATAATCTCCATTCGTTTTGTAATGGGCACTACAATCATGTTTTTCACATTGGGATACACAACATTGATGGTTTGCTCTACATTGGGATACACGATATTGATGCTTTGGATTTGCAAGAAAAGCTTTCCTTTCCACCATTTACTTTATAATTCAGGTTCATCCGTGAAATGAGACAAACTTGGATACTCACTATAATCTCCATTCTTTTTGTTATTGGCATTACAATCATGTTCTCCACATTGAGAAACATGATATTGACACTTTGGTTTTGCAAGAAAAGCTTTTTTTCCCCTCATTTTCCTTATAATTAATGTTCATCCGTGCAATGAGTCAAACCTTGATACTCGTAATAAACTCCACTCTTTTTGTTATGGGCATTACAATCATGTTCTCCACATTGGGATACACAATATTAATGCTCTGGATTTGTAAGAAAAGCTTTTAATTCCACCATTTTCCTTGTAATTAATGTTCATGTGTGAAATGAGTCAAACTTAGATGCTCGTAAAAATCTCCATTCTTTTTGTTATTGGCACTACAATCATGTTCTCCACATTGGGATACATGACATTGATGCTTTGGATTTTAAAGAAAGGTTTTTTTTCCCACCATTTTCCTTATAATTAATGTTTATCCGTGAAATGTGTTAATATTGAATACTCATTGCAATCTCCATTCTTTTCATTATGGGCACTGTAATCATGTTCTCCATATTGGGATACACGATATTGATGCTTTGGATTTCTAGAGAAAGCTTTTCTTTCCACCGTTTCCTATGTAATTAATGTTCATCTGTGAAATGAGTCAAACTTGGATACTTATAATAATCTCGCTTCTTTTTGTCATGGTCACTACAATCATGTTCTCCACATTGGCATACACGATATTGATGCTTTGGATTTGCAAGAAAAGCTTTTCTTTCCACCAATTTTCTTCTAATTAATGTTCATTCATGAAATGAAACAAACTTGGATACTCATTATAATCTCTATTCTTTTTTATATGCGTAATATAATCATGTTCTCCACATTAAGAAACACAATATTGATGCTTTGGATTTGCAAGAAAAGCATTTCTTTCCACCATTTTCCTTATAATTAATGTTCATCCATGAAATAAGTTAAACTTGGATACTCGTAATAATCTCCACTCTTTTTGTTATGGGCAATTCAATCATGTTCTTCACATTGGGATACGCAATATTAATGCTTTTGATTTGTAGCAAAAGCTTTTCCTTCCACTATTTTCCTTATAACTAATGTTGATGCATGAAATGACTCAAACTTTGATATTCATAATAATCTTCATTCTTTTTGTTATGGGCACTACAATCATGTTTTCCACATTGGGATACACAACATTGATGGTTTGGATTTGCAAGAAAAGCTTTTCTTTCCACCACTTTCCTTATAATTGATGCCTATCCATGAAATGAGACAAGCTTGAATACTCATTATAATCTCCATTTTTTTCATTAAAGGCACTGCAATCATGTTCTCCACATTGGGATACATAACATTGATGCTCTAGATTTGCAAGGAATGCTTTTCTTTCCACCATTTTTCATATAATTAATGTTCAACTATGAAATAAGTCAAATTCGGATACTTGTAATAATCTCGCTTCTTTTTGTCATGGTCACTACAATCATGATCTCCACATTGGCATACGCGATATTGATGCTTTGGATTTAGAAGAAAAGCTTTCCTTTCCACCAATTTTCTTCTAATTAATGTTCATCCATGAAATGAGACAAACATGGATACTCATTTCAACCTCTATTCTTTTTGTTATGGGGACTACAATCATGCTCTCCACATTAGGATACATGATATTGATGCTTTCGATTTGCATGAAAATCTTTTCTATCCACCATTTTCCTTATAATTAATGTTCATCCGTGAAAAGTGTCAAACTCGAATATTCGTAATAGTCTCCATTCTTTTTGTTATGGGCACTACAATCATGTTCTTCGCTTTTTGATGCACGATATTAATGCTTTGGACTTGCAAGAAAGGCTTTTTGTGATTGGGGACTTCAATCATGTTTACCTCATTAGAATACACGATATTGATGCTTTGTTTTTGCAAGTAAAGCTTTGCTTTCCATTATTTTCCTTGTAATTAATATTCATCCGTGAAATAAGTCAAAATTGGATGCTCGTAATAATCCCCATTCTTTTTGTTATAGGCACTACAATCATGTTCTCTAAATTGGGATACATGGTATTGACGCTTTGCATTTGCAAGAAAACCTTTTCCTTCCACCATTTTCCTTATAATCAAAGTTCATCCACGAAAGGAGACAAACGTGGATATTCATAATAATCTCCATTATTTTACTAATTAAGCACTACAATCATGTTCACCTCATTGGGATACACGATATTGATGTTTTGGATTTGCAGGAAAAACTTTTCTCTTCACCATTTTCCTTATAATTAATGTTCATCCGAGAAATGGCATAATCTCTATTCTTTTTGTTATGGGCACTACAATCATGCTCTCCATATTGGGATAAATGATCTTGATGCTTTGGATTTGCAAGAAAGGCTTTTCTTTCCGCCATTTACCTTATAATTAATGTTCATCCGTGAAATGAGACAAAATTCGATACTCATTATAATCTCTATTCTTTTTTATATGGGTATTACAATCATATTCTCCACATTGAGAAACATGATATTGATGCTTTGGATTTGCAAGAAAAGAGTTTCTTTCCACCATTTTCCTTATAATTAATGTTATCTATGAAATAAGTCAAACTTGGATACTCGTAATAGTCTCCATTCTTTTCATTATGGGCACTACAATCATGTTCTCCACATTGGGATGCATGATATTGATGCTTTGGATTTGCATGAAAATCTTTTCTTTCCACCATTTCCCTTATAATTAACATTCATCTGTGAAGGGAGCCAACCTTGGATACTTATAATAATCTCCATTCTTTTCATTATGTGTCACTACAATCATGTTCTCCTTGTTGGGATACATGATATTGATGCTTTGGATTTGCAAGAAAAGCTTTTCTTTCCACCATTTCTCTTATAATTAATATTCATCCGTGCAGTGAGTCAACCTTGGATACTCATTACAATCTCTATTCTTTTCGTTATGTGCACTACAATCATGTTCCCCATATTAGGATACTCGATAGTGTTGCTTTGGATTTGCAAAAAAAAGCTTTTCTTTCCACCATTTTTCTTCTAACTAATGTTTATTCGTGAAATGAGACAAGCATAGATACTCATTACAACCTCCATTCTTTTTGTTATGGGGACTATAATCATGTTCTCCATATTGGGATACACGATATTGATGCTTTAGATTTGCATGAAAATCTTTTCTTTCCACCATTTCTCTTATAATTTATATTCATCTTTGCAGTCAGTCAACCTTGGATACTCATAACAATCTCCATTCTTTTCGTTATGCGCACTACAATCATGTTCCCTAATTAGGATACACGATCGTGTTGCTTTGGATTTGTAAAAAAAAAACTTTTCTTTCCACTATTTTTCTTATAATTAATGTTCATTTGTGAAATGAGACAAACTTGAATGCTAACTATAATCTCCATTCCTTTCGTTATGGGCATTACAATCATGTTCTCCATATTGGGATGCACGATATTCATGCTTTGGATTTACAAGAAAAGCTTTTCTTTCCATCATTTTCCTTATAAATAATGTTCATCCATGAAATGAGTCAAACTTGGATACTCGTAATAATCACTATAATCATTTCTCCATATTGGGATACACGATATTGATGCTTTTGATTTGCATGAAAATCTTTCCCTTCCACCATTTCTTTTATAATTAATATTCATTTGTGAAGTGAGTCAACCTTGGATAATTGTAATAATCTCCATTTTTTTTGTTATGGGCACTACAATCATGTTCTTCGCATTGGGATACCTGATATTGATGCTTTAGATTTGTACGAAAAGCTTTTCTTTCCACCATTTTCCTTTTAATGAACGTTCATCAATGAAATGAGACAAATTTGGATACTCATAATAATCTCCATTATTTTTGTGATTGGGCATTACAACCATGTTCACTTCATTGGGAACACGATATTCATGCTTTGGATTTTCAAGAAAGGCTTTTCTTTCCACCGTTTTCCTCATAATTAATATTCATCTTTGAAGCATGTCAACTGTTGATACTCATAACAATCTCAATTCCTTTTATTAAGTGTCACTACAATCATGTTCTCCTCATTGTGATACATGATATTGATGCTTTGGATTTGCAAGAAAAGCTTTTCTTTCCCCCATTTCTCTTATAATTAATATTCAACTGTGAAGTGAGTCAACCTTAGATACTCATAACAATCTCTATCCTTTTCGTTATGTGCACTACAATTATGTTCTCCACAATGGGATACATGATATTGATGCTCTGGATTTAAAAGAAAAGCTTTTCTTTCCACTATTTTCCTTATAATTAATATTTATCCTTGAAATAAGACAAACTTGGATACTAACTATAATCTCTATTCCTTTCATTATGGGCACTACAATCATGTTCTCCATATTGGGATACATGAAATTCATGCTTTGGATTTGCAAGAAAAGCTTTACTTTCCACCATTTTCCTTATAAATAATGTTTATCTATGAAATGAGTCAATCTTGGATACTCATAATAATCTCCATTCTTTTTGTTATGGTCACTACAATCATGCTCTCCATATTTGGATACACGACATTGGTGCTTGGATTTGCATGAAAATCTTTTCTTCAGTCATTTCCCCTATAATTAATATTCAACCATGAAGTAAGTCAACATTGGATACTCGTAACAGTGTCCATTCTTTTTGTTATGGGCACTACAATCATATTCTCCACATTTGGATACACGATATTGATGCTTGGATTTGCATGAAAATCTTTTCTTTCAACCATTTCCCTTATAATTAATATTCATATGTGAAGTGAGTCAACCGTGGATACTCATAATAATCTCCATTCATTTTGTTATGGGCATGACAATCATGTTCTCCACATCGGGATACATGATATTGATGCTTTGGATTTGCAAGAAAAGCTTTCCTTTCCACCATTTTTCATATAATTAATGTTTATCCGAGAAATGAGTCAAACTTAGGTACTGGTAATAATCTTCATTCCTTTTGTTATGAGCACTACAATCATGTTGTCCACCTCAAGATACATGATATTGTTCCTTGGATTTGCATGAAACTTTTCTTTCAACCATTTCCCCTATAATTAATATTCATCTGTGAAGTGAGTCAGCCTTTGATACTCATAATATTCTCCATTCTTTTTGTTATGGGAACTACAATCATGTTCTCCATATTAGGATACATAAGATTGATGCTTTGGATTTGCAAGAAAAGCTTTTCTTTCCACTATTTACCTTATAATTAATATTCACCCGTAAAATGAGCCAAACATCGATACTCGTAATAATCTCCATTCTTTTTGGTATAGGCACTACAATAATGTTCTAAAAATTAGGATACACAATATTGATGCTTTGGATTTGCAAGAAAAGCTTTCCTTTCCTCCATTTTCTGTATTATTAATGTCATTCAAGAAATGTGTCAAACTTGGGTACTCGTAATAATCTACATTCTTTTTGTTATAGGCAATACAATCGAGTTGTCTACTGTAGGATATACGATATTGATGCTTTGGATTTATAAGAAAAGCTTTTCTTTCCACCATTTCCATTATAATCAAAGTTCATCCATGAAATGATACAAACTTGGATACTTGTAATAATCTTCATTCCTTTTGTTAGTTGCTCTACAATCATGTTGACCTCATTTGAATAGACGATATTGATGCTTTGGCTTGGCATGAAAAACTTTTCTTTCCATCATTTTCTTATAATTAAAGTTCATCCGTGAAATAAGACAAACTTGGTTACTAACTATAATCTCCATTCCTTTCATTATGGGCACTAAAATCATGTTCTCCATATTGGGATATAGGATATTGATGCTTTGGATTTGCAAGAAAAGCTTTTCTTTCCACCATTTTTCTTATAATTAATATTCAACCGTGAAGTGAGTCAACATTGGATACTCATAATAATGTTTATTCTTTTTGTTATAGGCACTACAATCATGTTCTCCACATTGGGATACATGATATTGATGCTTGGATTTGCATGGAAATCTTTTCTTTCAACCATTTCCCCTATTAATTAATATTCATCCGTGAAGAGAGTCAACCTTGGATACTCACAATAATCTCCATTCTTTTTATTATGGGCACTACAATCATGTTCTCCACATCGGGATACAACATATTAATGTTTTGGATTTGCAAGAAAAGCTTTTCTTTCCACTATTTTGCTTATAATTAATGTTTATCTGAGAAATAAGTCAAACTTGGGCACTCGTAATAATCTCCATTCTTTTTGTTAAGGGCACTACAATCATGTTGTCCACCTTTGTCCACCTTGGGATACACGATATTGATGCTTGGATTTGCATGAAAATCTTGTTTAAACCATTTCCCTTATAATTAATATTCATCTATAAAGTGAGTCAGCCATGGATACTCGTAATATTCTCCATTCTTTTTGTTATAAGCATTACAATCATGTTCTTCACATCGGGATACATGATATTGAGGCTTTGGATTTGCAAGAAAAGCATTTTTTTCAACCATTTTCCTTATACTTAATATTCATCTGTGAAATGAGACAAACTTTGACACTTATTATAATCTCTATTCTTTTTGTTATGGGCACTACAATCATGTTCTCCACATTGGGATACACAATATAAATGCTTTGGATTTGGAAGAAAAGTTTTTCTTTCCACCATTTTCCTTATAACTAATGTTCATCTATGAAATGAGACAAACGTGGACACTAACTATAACCTCTATTCCTTTCGTTATGGGCACCACAACCATGTTCTCCATTTTGGGATACATGATATTGATGCATTGGATTTGCGAGAAAAGCTTTTCTTTCCACCATTTACCTTATAATTAATATTCATCCATAAAATGAGCCAAACATAGATACTCATAGTAATCTCCATTCTTTTTGGTATGGGCACTGCAATCATGTTCTCCAAATTAGGATACACAATATTGATGCTTTGGATTTGCAAGAAACGTTTTCTTTTTCACCATTTTCCTTATTATTAATGTTCATCCAAGAAATGTGTCAAACTTGGGTACTCGTAATAATCTTTATTCTTTTCATTATGGGCACTACAATGACGTTGTCCACTGTGGGATACACGATATTGATGCCGTAGATTTGCAAGAAAAGCTTTTCTTTTCACCATTTCCCTTATAATCAAAGTTCATCCATGAAATGATACAAACTTGGATACTTGTAATAATCTCCATTCATTATCTACAATCATGTTCACCACATTTGGATAGACAATATTAATGCTTTGGTTTGGCATGAAAAACTTTTCCCTCCACCATTTTCCTTATAATTAAAGTTCATCCGTGTAATGAGACAAACTTGGTAACTAAATATAATCTCCATTCCTTTCATTTTGGGCGCTACAATCACGTTCTCCATATTAGGATACATGATATTAATGCTTTGGATTCGTAAGAAAAGCTTTTCTTTCTGCCATTTTCCTTATAATTAATATTCAATCGTGAAGTGAACATTGGATACTTGTAATAATGTCTATTCTTTTTATTATGGGCACTATAATCATGTTTTCAGCATTGGGATACACGATATTGATGCTTGGATTTGCATGAAAACCTTTTCCTTCAACCATTTCCCCAATAATTAATATTCATCCCTGAAGTGAGTTAACCTTGGATACTCACAATAATCTCCATTCTTTTAGTTATGGGCACTACAATTATATTCTCCACATCGGGATACACGATATTGATGCTTTGGATTTGGAAGAAAAGCTTTCCTTTCCACAATTTTGCTTATAGTTAATTAATGTTTGTCCGAGAAATTAGTTAAACTTAGGCCTCGTAATAATTGCCTCGTAATAATCTCCATTCTTTTTGTTATGGGCACTATAGTCATGTTGTCCACCTTGGGATACACGATATTGATTCTTGGATTTGCATAAAAAACTTTTCCTTCAACCATTTCCCCGATAAGTAATATTCCTCTGTGAAGTGAGTCAGCCTTGGATAGTCGTAATATTCTCCACTCTTTTTGTCATAGGCACTACAATCATGTTCTCCACATCGGGATACATGATATTGAGGCTTTGGATTTGCAAGAAAAGCATTTTTTTCCACCATTTTCCTTATAATTAATGTTCATCCGTGAAATGAGACAAACGTCAACACTCATTATAATCTGTATTCTTTTTGTTATGGGCACTACAATCATGTTCTCCACATTGGGATACACAATATTAATGCTTTGGATTTGAAAAAAAGCTTTTCTTTCGACCATTTTCCTTATAACTAATGTTTATCTGTGAAATGAGATAAACTCGGACACTAACTATAATCTCCATTCCTTTTGTTATGGGCACCATAACCAAGTTCTCCATATTAGGATACACGATATTGATGCTTTGGATTTGCAAAGAAAGCTTTTCTTCCCACTATTTTCCTTACAATTATTGTTCAATCGTGAAATGAGATAAATTTGGATACTCGTAAAAATCTCCATTCTTTTTGTTATTGGCACTACAATCATGTTCTCCACATTTGGATAGACGATATTGATGCTTTAGATTTGCAAGAGATGCTTTTCTTTCCACCATTTCCCTTATAATTAATGTTTATCCATGAAATGAGACACACTTTGATACTCATTATAATCTTTATTCCTTTTGTTATGGGCACTATAATCATGTTCTCTACATTGGGATACCTAATATTGATACTTTGGATTTAGAAGAAAAGCTTTTTCTTTCCCCTATTTTTCTTATAATTAATGTTTATTCGTGAAATGAGACAAACTTGGATACTCATTATAACCTCTATTTTTTTGTTATGGGCATTACAGTCATGTTCTCCACATTGGAATACACGATATTGATGCTTTGGATTTGTAAGAATCTTTCCACCAATTACCTAATAATTAATATTCATCCATAAAATGACCTAAACATGGATACCCGTAATAATCTCCATTCTTTTTGGTATGGGCATTGCAATCATGTTCTCCAAATTAGGATACACAATATTGATGCTTTGGATTTGCAAGAAAAGCTTTTCTTTCCACCAGTTTCCTTATAATTAATGTTTATCCGAGAAATGTGTCAAACTTGGATACTCATAATAGTCTACATTCTTTTTGTTATGGGCATTACAATCATGTTGTCCACTATGGGATACACGATATTGATACTTTGGATTTGGAAGAAAAGATTATCTTTCCACCATTTCCCTTATTAATCAAAGTTCATCCATGAAATGATACAAACTTGGATACATGTAATAATCTCCATTCCTTTTGTTAGTTGCTCTACAATCATGTTCACCTTATTTGGATAGGTGATATTGATTCTTTGGTTTGGCACAAAAAAATTTTCTTTCCACCATTTTCCTTATAATTAAAGTTCATCTATGAAACCAAACAAAATTGGCTACTAACTATAATCTCTATTCATTTTGTTATGTGCGCTACAATCATGTTGTCCATATAGGGATACATGATATTGATGCATTGGATTTGTAAGAAAAGCATTTCTTTCCACCATTTTCTTTATAATTAATATTCAACTGTGAAGTGAGTCAACATTAGATACTTGCAATAATGGCTATTCCTTTTGTTATGGGCACTACAATCATGTTCTCCACATTAGGATACACGATATTGATGCTTGGATTTGAATGAACATCTTTTGTTTCAACCATTTCCCTTATAACTAATATTCATCCGTGAAGTGAGTCAACCTCAGGTACTCACAATAATCTCCATTCTTTCTCTTATGGGCTCTACAATCATGTTCTCCATATTAGGATACACAATATTGATGCTTTGGATTTGCAAGAAAAGCGTTCCTTTCCACCCTTTTCCTTATAATTAATGTTCATTTGAGAAACAAGTCAAACTTAGGCACTCATAATAATCTCCATTCTTTTTGTTATGGGCACTACAATCATGATGTCCACCTAGGGATACATGATATTGATGCTTGGATTTGCATGAAAATCTTTTATTTCAACTATTTCCCCTATAATTAATATTCATCTGTGAAGTGAGTCAGCCTTGGATACTTGTAATATTCTCTATTCTTTTTGTTATGGGCACTACAATCATGTTTTCTATATCGGGATACATGATATTTATGCTTTGGATTTGCAAGAAAAGCATTTCCTTCCACCATTTCCTTATAATTAATGTTCATCCATGAAATAAGGCAAACTTCGACACTTATTATAATCTCTATTCTTTTTGTTATGGACACTACAATCATGCTCTCCATAGTGGGATACACAATATTAATGCTTCGGATTTGAAAGAAAAGCTTTTCTTTCTACCGTTTTCCTTATAATTAATGTTCACCTGGGAAATGAGACAAACATGGGCACTAACTATAATCTCCATTCCTTTCATTACGAGCACTACAGCCATGTTCTCCATATTAGGGTATACGATATTGATGCTTTGGATTTGTAACGAAAGCTTTTCTTTACACCATTTTCCTTATAATTACTGTTCATCCATGAAATGAGACAAACTTTGACACTCATTATAATCTCCATTCTTTTTGTTATTGGCATTACAGTCATGTTCTCCATAGTTGGATACATGATATTGATGCTTTGGATTTGCAAGAAATGCTTTTCTTTCCACCATTTCCCTTATAATTAATGTTTATCCATGAAATGAGACAAACTTTGATACTCATTATAATCTCTATTCTTTTTGTTATGAGCACTATAATCAAGTTCTCTACATTGGGATACATGATACTAATGCTTTGGATCTGAAAGAAAAGCTTTTCTTTCCCCTATTTTTCTTATAATTAATGTTCATCCGTGAAATGAGACAAACTTGGATACTCATTATAACCTCTATTCTTTTTGTTATGGGCACTACAATCATGTTTTCTACATTGGGATACGCAATATTGATCCTTTAGATTTACAAGAAAAGCTTTTCTTTCCACTATTTACCTTATAATTAATATTTATCTATAAAATTAGCCAAACTTGGATACTCGTAGTAATCTCCATTCTTTTTGGTATGGGCATTGCAATCATGTTCTCCAAATTTGGATACACAACATTGATGCTTTGGATTTGCAAGAAAAGCTTTCCTTTCCACCATTTTCCTTATAATTAATGTTCATCTGAGAAATGTGTCAAACTTGGATACTCGTAATAATCTACATTCTTTTTGTTATGGGCACTATAATCATGTTGTCTACCTTGGGATATACAATTTTGATGCTTTGGATTTGCAAGAAAAGCTTTCTTTCCACTATTTCCCTTACAATCAAAGTTCTTCCATGAAATGATACAAACTTGGACACTTGTAATAATCTCCATTCCTTTTGTTAGTTGCTCTACAATTATGTTCACCTCATTTGGATAGGCGATATTAATGCTTTGGTTTGGCATGAAAAACATTCTTTCCACCATTTTCCTTATAGTTAAAGTTAATCTGTGAAATGAGACAAACTTGGTTACTAACTATAATCTCCATTCCTTTTGTTATGGGCACTACAATCATGTTCTCTATATTGGGATACACGATATTGATGCTTTGGATTTGCAAGAAAAGATTTTCCTTCCACCATTTTCCTCATAATTAATGTTCATATGTGAAATTAGTTAAGCTTGGATACTCATAATAATCTCTATTCTTTCTGTTATGGGCACTACAATCATGTTCTCCACATTGGGATACACGATATTGATGCTTGGAATTTGGAAGAAAAGCTTTTTTTTCCACCATGTTTCTTATAATTAATGTTCATCTTTAAAAAGAGATAAACTTGGATACTCATCATAATCTCCATTCTTTTTATTATGGGGACTACAATCATGTTCTCCACATTGGGATACACGATATTGATGTTTTTGATTCGCAAGAAAAGCTTTATTTTACACCATTTGCCTTATAATTAATATTCACCTATAAAATGAGTCAAACTTGGATACTCGTAATAATCTCCATTTTTTTTTGTTATAGGCACTACAATCATGTTCTCCAAAAATTGGGATACACAATATTGATGTTTTAGATTTGCAAGAAAAGCTTTTCTTTGCATCATTTTCCTTGTAATCAACATTCATTCATGAAATGAGATAAACTTAGATACTAGTAATAATCTCCATTATTTTTGTGGTTAGGCACTACAATCACGTTCACCTCATTGGGATACCTGATTTGATGCTTGGGATTTGTAGGGGATGCTTTCCTTTTCACCATTTTCCTTGTAATAATGTTCATTCGTGAAATAAGACAAACTTGGATACTCATTATAATCTCTATTTTATTCATTATGGGCACTGCAATCATGTTTTTCACATTGGGATACATGACATTGATGCTTTGGATTTGCAAGAAAAGCTTTTCTTTCTACCATTTTTCTTATAATCAAAGTTCATTTGTGAAATGAGACAAACTTGAACACTCATAATAATCTCTGTTCTTTTTGTTGTGGGCGCTACAATCATGATCTCCACATTGGGATACAAGATATTGATGCTTTGGATTTGTAGGGGATGCTTTCCTTTCCGCCATTTTTCTTATAATAATGTTCATCCGTGAAATGAGACAAACTTTGATACTCATTATAATCTCTATTTTATTCGTTATGGGCACTACAATCATGTTCTCCACATCGGCATACACGATATTCATGCTTTGTATTTGCAAGAAAAGCTTTTCTGTCCACTATTTTCCTTATAATTAATATTCATCCCTAAAATTAATTAAACTTGGAAACTCATAATAATCTCTACTCTTTTTGTTATGGGCACTACAATGATGTTCTCCACATTGGGATACATGATATTGTCGCTTTAGAATTGCAAGAAAAGCTTTCCTTTCCAACATTTTCCATATAAATAATGTCCATGCGTGAAAATAGTCAAACTTGGGTACTCGTAATAATCTCCACTCTTTTTGTTATGGGCACTAAAATGATGTTCTCCACATTAGGATACACGATATTGATGCTTTGGACTTGCAAGAAAAAGTTTTCTTTCCACCATTTTCCTTATAATCAAAGTTCTTCTGTGAAATGAGACAAACTTGGATTCTCATAATGATCTTCATTTCCTTTGTGATTGGGCACTACAACCATGTTCTCCACATTGGTATACATGATATTGATGCTTTGGATTTGTAAGAAAAGCTTTTCTTCCCAGCATTTTCCTTATACTCAAAGTTCATCCGTGAAATAAGAAAAACTTGGGTACTCATGATAATCTCCATTCTTTTTCTTACTAGGCACAACAATCATGTTCACCTCATTGGGATACATGATTTTGATGATCTGATTTGGCAAGAAAAGCCTTTCTTTCCATCATTTTTCTTGCTAACAAAGTTCATCCATGAAATGAGGCAAACTTGAATACTCATAATAATCTCCGTTATTTTTGTTATGGGCACCACAATCATGTTCTCCTCATTGGGATACATGATATTGATGCTCTGGTTTGGCAAGAAAACATTTTCTTTCCACCATTTTCCTTATAATCAAGGTTTGTCCATCAAACAAGTGAAAGTTGGATTCTTGAAATAATCAATATTCTTTCTATGATTGGGCACTATAATTATGTTCTCCACATTGGGATACATGATATTGATGCTTTAGATTTGCAAGAAAAGCTTTTCTTTCCCCCATTTCCTCTATAATCAAAGTTTATCCATGAAATGGTACAAAGCTGGATACTTGCAATAATCTCCACTCTTTTTGTTAGTGGTGCTACAATCATGTTCACCTTATTTGGATACACGACATTGGTGCTTTGTTTTGGCAAGACAAGGTTTTCTTTTCGCTATTTTCCTTGTAATTAAAGTTCATCTGTGAAATGAGACAAACTTTGATACTAACTATAATCTCCATTCTTTTCGTTCTAGGCACTACAATCATGTTCTCCACATCGACATACACGATATTCATGCTTTGGATTTGCAAGAAAAGCTTTTCTTTCCACTAATTTCCTTATAATTAACGTTCATCAGTGAAATGGGTTAAACCTGGATATTGGTTATAATCTCTATTCTTTTTGTTATAGGCACTACAATCATGCTTTCCACATTGGGATACACGATATTGATGCTTTAGATTTTCAAGAAAATCTTTTATTTCCACCATTTTCCTTATAATTAATGTTCATCTATGAAAAGAGTCAAACTTGGATACTTTTAATAATCTCCATTCTTTTTGTTATTGGCGCTACAATCATGTTCTTCGTATTGGGATACACGATATTAATGCTTTGGATTTGCAAGAAAAGCTTTTCTTTCCACCATTTTCCTTATAATTAATGTTCATCCGTGAAATGAGACATACTTGGATGCCCATTATAATCTCCATTCTTTTCATTATGGGTGCTACAATCGTGTTCTCCAAATTGGGATACACGATATTGATGCTTTCGATTTGCAAGAAAAGCTTTTCTTCTCACCATTTTCCTTATAAATAATGTTCATTCATGAAATGAGTTAAACTTAGATACTCGTAATAATCTCCATTCTTTTTGTTATGGAGACTGCAATCATGTTCTCCATATTGGGATACACGATATTGATGCTTTCAATTTGCAAGAAAAACTTTTCTTTCCACCATTTTCCTTATAATTGATGTTCATCCATGAAATTAGTTAAACTTGGATACTCACAATAACCTCCATTCTTTTTGCTATGGGGACAACAATCGGGTCCTTTACATTGGGATACACGATATTGATTCCTTGGATTTGGAAGAAAAACTTTTCTTTTCACTATTTTCCTTATAATTAATATTCATCCATGAATTGAGTCAAACTTGGATAATCATAATAATCTCCATTCTTGTTGTTATGGGCATTACAATCATGTTCTCCAAATTGGAATACACGATATTGATGCTTTGGATTTGCAAGAAAAGCTTTTCTTTCTACCATTTTTCGTATAATTAATGTTCATCCATAAAATGAGACAAACTTGGATACTCGTCATAATCTCCATTCTTTTTATTATGGGTGCTACAATCATGTTCTCCACATTGGGATACACGATATTGCTGCTTTGGATTTACAAGAAAAGCTATTGTTTCCACCATTTGCCTTATGATTAATGTTCATCTATGAAATGAGACAAACTTGTATACTAACTATAATCTCCATTACTTTTATTATGGGCACTAAAACCATGTTCTCCATATTGGGATACATGATATTGATGCTTTGGATTTGCAAGAAAAGCTTTTCTTTCCACCATTTTCCTTATAATTAATGTTTACCCAAAAAATGAGTCAAACTTGGGTACTCGTAATAATCTCCACTCTTTTTGTCATGGGCACTACAATCATGTTCTCAACATTGGGATACATAATACTAATGCCTTGGATTTGCAAGAAAAGCCTTTCTTTCCACCATTTTCCTTATAATCAAAGTTTGTCAATCAAATGAGTCAAACTTAGATTCTCGAAATAATCTCCATCCTTTTTGTTATTGGGCACTACAATCATTTTCTCCACATTGGGAAAGAAAAGCTTTTCTTTCCACCATTTCCTCTATAATCAAAGTTCATCCATGAAATGATACAAACTTTGATACTTATAATAATCTCCATTCACTTTGTTAGTGGTGCTACAATCATGTCCACCTTATCTAGATACATGATATTGATGCTTTGGTTATGCAAGAAAAGGTTTTCTTTCTACCTTTTTCCTTCAAACCAAAGTTTGTCCACCAAATGAGTCAAACTTGGATTCTTATAATAATCTCTATTGTTTTTGTGATTGGGCACTACAATCATGTTCTCCATATTGGGATACATGATATGGATGCTTCAGATTTACAAGAAAGGCTTTTCTTTCTGCTATTTTCCATATAATTAATGTTTATCTATGACATGAGTCAAACTTGGACACTCATAATAATCTCCAATCTTTTTGTTATGGGCACTACAATCAGGTTCTCCACATTGGGATACATGATATTGATGCTTTACATTTGCCAGAAAAGTTTTTCTTTCTGCCATTTTCCTTATATTTAATGTTCATCCGTGAAATGAGACAAACTAGGATACTCATTATAATCTGTATTCTTTTTTTCATAGGCACTGTAATCATGCTCTCCACATTGGGATACATGATATTAATGCTTTGGATTTGCAAGAAAAGCTTTTCTTTCCACCATTTCCCTTATAATTAAAGTTCATCCACAAAATGATGCAAACTTGGATACTTATAGTAATCTCCATTCTTTTTGTTAGTGGCTTTATAATCATGTTCACCTTATTGGGATACAGGATATTGGAGCTTTGGTTTGGCAATAAAGCTTTTTTTTCTACCATTTTCCTTATAATTAAACTTATCTGTGGAATGAGACAAACTTAGATACTAACTATAATCTCCATTATTTTTATGATTGGGCACTACAATCATATTCACTTTATTAGGATACATGATATTGATGCTTTGATTTGGCAAGAAAAGCTTTTCCTGCCACCATTTTCCTTATAATTAAAGTTTATCTGTGAAATGAGTCAAACTTGGATATTAATTATAACCTTCCTTTTTTTCATTATGGGCATGACAATGATATTCTCCGCATTGGGATACACAATATTGATGCTTTGGATTTATAAGAAAAGCTTTTTCTTTTCACCATTTTCCTTATAATCAAAGTTCATCCATGAAATGATACAAACTTGGATACTTGCAATAATCTCCAATCTTTCTATTATTGGGCACCACAATCATGTTCACCTCATTGGAATACATGATATTGATGCTTTAGTTTGGTAAGAAAAGCTTTTCTTTCCACCATTTTCCTTATAGTTAATGTTCATCCGCAAATTGAGATAAAAACTTGGATAATAACTATAATCTCTATTCCTTTCGTTACGGGCACTACAATCATGTTCTGCACATTAGGATACATGATATTGATGCTTTGGATTTGCAAGAAAATCTTTTCTTTCCAACAATTTCCTGATAATTAATGTTCATTTACGAAATAAGTCAAACTTGGATACTCGTAACAATCTCCATTCTTTTCGTTATGGGCATTACAATCATGTTCTCTACATTGGGATACACGATATTGATGATTTCGATTTTGCAAAAAAAGCTTTTTTTTCAAGCATTTTTCTTATAATTAACGTTCATCCATGAAATGAGACAAACTTGGATACTATTATAATCTCCATTCTTTTTGTTATGGGCACTACAATCAAGTTCTCCGTATTAGGATACACGATATTTATTCTTTGGATTTACAAGAAAAGCTTTTCTTTTCACTATTTTCCCTATAATTAATATTCATCTGTGAAATGAGTTAAACTTAGATACTCATAATAATCTCCATTATTTCTGTTATGGGCATTACAATCAAGTTCACCAAATTGGGATACACGATATTGATGCTTCGGATTTACAGGAAAAGCTTTTCTTTCCATCATTTTCCTTAAAATCAAAGTTCGTCAATGAAATGAGATAAAGTTGGATACTCATAATAATCTCCATTCTTTTTGTGATTGGGCACTACAATCATGTTCACCTCATTGGGATACACGATATTGATGCTTTAGATTTGGAAGAAAAGCTTTTCCTTCCACCATTTTCCTTATAATTATTATTTTTCCGAGAAATGAGTCAAACTTGGATATTGTAATAATCTCCATTCTTTTCGTTATGGGCAATACAGTCAAGTTCCCCATGTTGGGATACACGATATTGATGCTTTAGATTTGCAAGGAAGCTTTTTTTTCCTCCATTTCCCTTATAATTAATGTTTATCTATGAAATAAGGCAAACTTGGTCACTCATTACAATCTCCATTCTTTTCGTTATGGGATCTACAATCATGTTCTCCACATTTGGATACACGATATTGATGCTTTGGATTTGCAAGAAAAGCTTTTCTTTCCCTTATTTTCCTTATAACTAATGTTCATCTATGAAATGAGTCAAACTTTAATACTTGTAACAATCTCCTTTCTTTTTGTTATGGGCACGACAATAATGTTCTCCATATTAGGATACACAATACTGATGTTTTGGACTTGCAAGAAAAGTTTTTGTTTCCATAATTTTTCTTATAATTAATGTTCATTTGTGGAATGAGACAAAGTTGGACACTCATGATAATCTCTATTATTTTTGTGATTGGGCACTACAATCGTGTTTACCTCATTGGGATACATGATATTGATGCTTTGATTTGGCAAGAAAAGCTTTTCTTTCCGCCATTGTCCTTATAATTAATGTTTATCTGTGAAATAAGTCAAACTTGGATACTAATTATAATTTCCCTTCTTTTTGTTATGGGCACTACAATCATGTTCTCCGCATTGGGATACACAATATTGATGCTTTGGATTTGCAAGAAAATCTTTTTCTTTTCACCATTTTCCTTATAATTAAAGTTTATCCATGAAATGATACAAACTTGGATACTTGTAATAATCTTCAATCTTTTTGTTATTGCGCACCATAATCAGGTTCACCTCTTGGGATACATGATATTGACGCTTTGGATTGGTAAGAAAAGCTTTTCTTTCCACCATTTTCCTTAAAATTAATGTTCATCTGTGAATTGAGACAAACTTAGATAATAACTATAATCTCTATTCCTTTCACTATGGGCACTACAATCATGTTCTTCACATTGGGATACACGATATTGATGCTTTGGATTTGCAAGAAAATCTTTTCTTTCCACCAATTTCCTGATAATTAATGCTCATCCACGAAATAAGTTAAACTTGGATACTCGTAACTATCTCCATTCTTTTCATTATGGGCATTACAATCATGTTCTCTGCATTGGGATACACGATATTGATGCTTTCAATTTTGCAACAAAAGCTTTTCTTTCAACCATTTTCCTTATAATTAACGTTCATAGATGAAATGAGACAAACTTGGATACTCATTATAATCTCCATTCTTTTTGTTATGGGCACTACAATCAAGTTCTCCATATTAGGATACACGATATTTTTGCTTTGGATTTACAAGAAAAGCTTCTCTTTTCACTATTTTCCTTATAATTAATATTCATCTGCGAAATGAGTTAAACTTGGATACTCATAATAATCTCTATTCTTTTTGTTATGGGCATTACAATCAAGTTTGCCAAATTGGGATACATGATATTGATGTTATGGGTTTGCAGGGAATATTTCTCTTTTCACCATTTCCTTATAATCAAAGTTCACCCCTGAAATGAGACAAATTTGGATACTCATAATAATCTCTATTCTTTTGTGATTGGGCACTACAATCATGTTCACCTCATTGGGATGCACGATATTGGTGCTTTAGATTTGGAAGAAAAGCTTTTCTTTCCACCTTTTTCTGTATAATTGATGTTCATCTAGGAAATGAGTCAAACTTGGATACTTATAATAATCTCCATTCTTTTTGTTATAGGCTGTGCAATCAAATTCTCCACATTGGGATACACAATATTGACGCTTTAGATTTGTAAGAAAACCTTTTCTTTCCTCTATTTCCCTTATAATTAAAGTTCATCTATGAAATAAGACAAACTTGGTCACTGATTACAATCTCCATTCTTTTCATTATGGGAACTACAATCAAGTTCTCCACATTTGGATACACGATATTGATGCTTTGGATTTGCAAGAAAAGCTTTTCTTTCCCTTATTTTCCTTATAACTAATGTTCATCTGTGAAATGAGCTAGACTTGGATACTTGTAATAATCCCTTTTCTTTTTTTTATAAGCACTACAATCATGTTCTCTACATTGGGATACACGATACTGATGTTTTGGACTTGCAAGAAAAGCTTTTCTTTCCATAATTTTTCTTATAATTAATGTTCATCCATGGAATGAGACAAACTTGGACACTCATGATAATCTCTATTATTTTTGTGATTGGGCACTACAATCATGTTCACCTCATTAGGATACATGATATTGATGCTTTGATTTGGCAAGAAAAGCTTTTCTTTCCATCATTTTCCTAATAATTAAAGTTTATCTGTGAAATGAGTCAAACTTGGATACTAATTATAATCTCCCTTCTTTTCATTATGGGCACTAAAACCATGTTCTCTGCATTGGGTACACAATATTGATACTTTGGATTTGTAAGAAAAGCTTTTTCTTTTCACCATTTTCCTTATAATCAAAGTTCATCCATGAAATGATACAAACTAGGATACTTGTAATAATCTCCAATTTTTTTGTTATTGGCCATCACAATCATGTTCACCTCCTTAAGATACATGATATTGAAGCTTTGGTTTGGTAAGAAAAGCTTTTCTTTCCACCATTTTCCTTATAATTAATGTTCATCTGTGAATTGAGACAAACTTGGATAATAATTATAATCTCTATTCCTTTCGTTATGGGCACTACAATCATGTTTTCCACATTGGGATACATGATATTGATGCTTTGGATTTGGAAGAAAAAATTTTCTTTCCACCAATTTCCTGATAATTACTGTTCATTCACGAAATAAGTCAAACTTGGATACTCATAACAATCTCCATTCTTTTTGTTGGGCATTACAATCATGTTCTCTGCATTAGGATACATCATATTAATGCTTTCGATTTTGCAAGAAAATCTTTTCTTCCAACTATGTTCCTTATAATTAACGTTCATCCGTGAAATGAGACAAATTTGGATACTTATTATAATCTCCATTCTTTTTGCTATCAGCACTACAATCAAGTTCTCCATATTAGGATACACGATATTTATGCTTTGGATTTGCAAGAAAAGCTTTTATTTTCACTATTTTCCTTATAATTAATATTCATCTGTGAAATAAGTTAAACTTGGATACTCGTAATAATCTCTATTCTTTTTGTTATGGGAATTAAAATCACGTTTGCCAAATTGGGATACACGATATTAATGCTTTGGATTTGCAGGGAAAGTTTTTCCTTCCACCATTTTCCTTATAATCAAAGTTCATCCATGAAATGAGACAAAGTTGGATACTCATAATAATCTCCATTCTTTTTGTTATGGGCAATACAATCAAGTTCTCTATATTGGGATACACGATATTGATGCTTTAAATTTGTAAGAAAACCTTTTCTTTCCTCTATTTCCCTTATAATTAATGTACATCTATGAAATGAGACAAACTTGGTCACTAATTACAATCTCCATTTTTTTCGTTATGGGAACTACAATCATGTTCTCCATATTTGGATACATGATATTGATGCTTTCGATTTGCAAGAAAAGCTTTTCTTTCCCTTATTTTCCTTATAATTAATGTTCATCTGCGAAATGAGTTAAACTTGGATACTCGTAATAATCTCCATTCTTTTTGTTATAGGCATTACAATCAAGTTTGCCAAATTGGGATACACGATATTGATCTTTGGATTTACAGTGAAAGTTTTTATTTCCACCATTTTCCTTATAATCAAAGTTCATCTATGAAATGAGACAAAGTTGGATACTCATAATAATCTCCGATCTTTTTGTTATTGGGCACCACAATCATGTTCACCTTATTAGGATACATGATATTGAAGCTTTGGTTTGGTAAGAAAAGCTTTTCTTTCCACCATTTTCCTTATAATTAATGTTCATCCATGAATTGAGACAAAGTTGGATAATAACTATAATCTCTATTCCTTTCATTGTGGGCACTACAATCATGTTCTCCACATTGGGATACACGATATTGATGCTTTGGATTTGCAAGAAAATCTTTTCTTTCCACCATTTTCCTGATAATTAATGTTCATCCGTGAAATAAGTCAAACTTGGATACTCATAACAATCTCCATTCTTTTTGTTATGGGCATTGCAATCATGTTCTCTGCATTTGGATACACGATATTGATGCTTTCGATTTTGCAAGAAAGACTTTTCTTTAAACCATTTTCCTTATAATTAACGTTCATCCGTGAAATAAGACAAACTTAGATACTCATTATAATCTCCATTCTTTTTGTTATGGGCACTACAATCCAGTTCTCCATATTAGGATGCACGATATTTGTGCTTTGGATTCGCATGAAAAGCTTCTATTTTCGCTATTTTCCTTATAATTAATATTCATCTGTGAAATGAGTTAAACTTGGATACTCATAATAATCTCCATTTTCTTCGTTATGGGCGTTACAATCATGTTTGCCAAATTGGGATACATGATATTGATGCTTTGGATTTGCAGGGAAAGCTTTTATTTCCACTATTTTCTTTATAATCAAAGTTTATCCATGAAATTGACAAAGTTGGATACTCATAATAATCTCCATTCTCTTTGTGATTGGGCACCACAATCATGTTCACCTCATTAGGATACATGATATTGATGCTTTGAATTTGGAAGAAAAGCTTTTCTTTCCACCATTTTCCTTATAATTAATGTTCATCCGAGAAATGAGTCAAACTTGGATACTCATAATAATCTCCATTCTTTTTGTTATTGGTAGTACAATCAAGTTCTCCATATTGGGATACATGATATTGATGCTTTAGATTGTAAGAAAACCTTTTCTTTCCTCAATTTCCCTTATAATTAATGTTCATCTATGAAATGAGGCAAACTTGGTCACTCATTACAATCTTTATTCTTTTCATTATGGGAACTACAATCATGTTCTTCACATTTGGATACACGATATTGATGCTTTGGATTTGCAAGAAAAGCTTTTCTTTCCCCTGTTTTCCCTATAACTAATGTTCATCCATGAAATGAGTCAAGCTTTGATGCTTGTAACAATCTCCTTTCTTTTTGTTATGGGTGCTACAATCATGTTCTCCACATTGGGATACACGATATTGATGTTTTGGACTTGCAAGAAAAGCTTTTCTTTCCATAATTTTTCTTATAATTAATGTTCATCCATGGAATGAGACAAACTTGGACACTCATGATAATCTCCAATATTTTTGTGATTGGGCACTACAATCGTGTTCACCTCATTAGGATACATGATATTAATGCTTTGATTTGGCAAGAAAAGCTTTTCTTTCCACCATTTTCCTTATAATTAAAGTTTATCCGTGAAATGAGTCAAACTTGGATACTAATTATAATCTCCCTTCTTTTCATTATGGGCACTATAATCATGTTCTCCGCATTGGGATACACAATATTGATGCTTTGGATTTGCAAGAAAAGCTTTTTCTTTTCACCATTTTCCTTATAATAAAGTTGATCCATGAAATGATATAAACTTGGGTACTTATAATAATCTCCAATCTTTTTTTTATTGGGCACCACAATCATGTTCACCTTATTGGGACACATGATATTGATGCTTTAGTTTGGTAAGAAAAGCCTTTCTTTCCACCATTTTCCTCATAATTAATGTTCATCCATGAATTGATACAAACTTGGATAATAACTATAATCTCTATTCATTTCATTATGGGCACTACAATCGTGTTCTCTACATTAGGATACACGATATTGATGCTTTGGATTTATAGGAAAAGCTTTTCTTTCCACCATTTTCCTTATAATTAATGTTCATCCATGAAATGAGTCAAACTTCGATACTCATAATAATCTCCCTTTTTTTTGCTATGGGCACTCCAATCTTGTTTTCCACTTTGGGAAACATGATATTGATGCTTTGGCTTTACAAGAAAAGCTTTTCTTTCCATCATTTTTCTTATAATTAATGTTCATCCATGGAATAAGACAAACTTGGATACATAATATAATCTCCACTCTTTTTGTTATGGGCACTACAACCAGGTTCTCCACATAGAGATACACGAAATTGATGCTTTGGATTTGCTAGAAATGCTTTTCCTTCCACCATTTTCTTATAAGTAATATTCATCAATGAAATGAGTCAAACTTGGATACTCGTAATAACCTCCATCTTTGTTATGGGCGATGCAATCGTGTTCCCCAAATTGGAATACACAATATTGATGCATTGGATTTGCAAGAAAGGCTTTTCTTTCCACCATTTTCCTTAGAGTCAAAGTTCATTCATGAAATGAGAGAAACTTGGATACTCTTAATAATCTTCATGATTTTTGTGATTGGGCACTACAATCATGTTCACCACATTGGGATAGAAGATATTAATGCTTTGGATTTGCAAGAAAAGCTTTTCTTTCCACCATTTTCATTGTAGTCAAAGTTCATTCATGAAATGAGAGAAACTTGGATAATCATTATAATCTCCATTATTTTTTAGATTGGGCACTACAATCATGTTCTCCACATTGGCTTACACGATATTCATGCTTTGGATTTGCAAGAAAATATTTTCTTTCCACCATTTTACTTATAATTAATGTTCATCCGTGAAGTGAGTCAAGCTTAGATACTCATAATAATCTCCATTCTTTTTGCTATCGGCACTACAATCATGTTCTTTGCTTTGGGATACATGATACTGATGCTTTGGACTTGCAAAAAAAAACTTTTTTCCATCATTTTCCTTATAATCAAGGTTCATTCGTGAAATGTGACCAACTTGGAATCTCATAATGATCTCTATTTCTTCTGCGATTGGGCACTACAACCATGTTCTCCATATTGGGATACATCATATTGATGCTTTGAATTTGTAAGAAAAGCTTTTCTTTCAACCATTTTCCTTATAATTAATGTTTATTCATGAAGTGAGTCAAACTTGGATACTCATAATAATCTCCACTCTTTTTGTTATGGTCATGTTCGCCACATTGGGATACACGATATTGATGCTTTGCATTTGCATGAAAAGCTTTTCTTTCCCCCATTTTCCTTATAATTAATGCTCATCCATGAAATGAGACAGACTTGGATACTTGTAATATGTTCTCCACATTGGGATGCACGATATTGATGCTTTGGATGTGCAAGAAAATCTTTTCTTTCCATCATTTTCCTTATAATTAATCTTTATCTGTGAAATGAGTCAAACTTGGATTCTCAAAATAATCTTTATCCTTTTTGTGATCGGGCACTACAATCATGTTCTCCACATTGGGAAAGAAAAGCTTTTCATTTCACCATTTCCCCTATAATCAAAGTTCATCCATGAAATGATACAAACTTGGATACTTGTAATAATCTTTTTTCCTTTTGTCAATGGCACTACAATCATGTTCGCCTCATTTTGATACATGATATTAATGCTTTGGTTTGGCAAGAAAAGGTTTTTTTTTGGCACTATTTTCCTTAGAATCAAAGTTTTTCAATCAAATAAGTTAAACGTGGATTCTCATAATAATCTTCATTCCTTTTTTGTGATTGGGTAATACAATCATGCTCTCCACATTGGGATACATGATATTGATGCTTTGGTTTTGTGGGAAAAGCTTTTCTTTTCACCATTTTCCATATAATTAATGTTTATCGATGAAATGGGATAAACTTGGATACTCATTATATTCTCCATTCTTTTCATTGTGGGCATTACAGTCATGTTCTTCACATTGGGATACCCGATATTGATGCTTTGGATTTGCATGAAAAGCTATTCTTTCCACCATTTTCCTTATAATTAATGTTCATTTGTGAATAAGTCAAACTTGGATACTTGTAATAATCTCCATTCTTTTTGTAATGGCTCCACAATCATGTTCAACTTATTGGGATACATGATATTGACGCTTTCGTTTGGCAAGAAAAACTTTCCTTTCCACCATTTCCCTTATAATTAGAGTTTATTCGTGAAATGAGACAAACTTGGATACTTGGAATAATCTCCATCCTTTATGTTAGTGGCTCTACAATTGTGTTCACCTCATTGGGATACACGATATTGATGCTTTAGTTTAACAAGAAAAGCTTTTTTTCCACCATTTTCTTTATAATTAAAGTTCATCCATGAAATGAAATAAGCTTGGATTCTAACTATAATCTCCATTCCTTTCGTTATGGGCACTACAAACATGTTCTCCACTTTGGCATACACAATACTCATGCTTTGGATTTGCAAGAAAAGCATTTTTTTCGCTATTTCCTTATAATTAATGTTCATCCATGAAATAAGTTAAACTTTGATACTCGTAATAATATCCTTACTTTTCATTGTAGGCACTACAATCATGTTCTCCACATTGGGGACACGATATTGTTGCTTTGGATTTGCAAAAAAAGCTTTTCTTTTCACCTTTTTCCTAATAATCAAATTTCATCCGTGAAATGCGACAAACTTGGATACTCATAGTAATCTCCATTACTTTTGCGATTGGGCACTACAATCATGTTCACCTCATTGGGATACACGATATTGATGTTTTGGATTTCTAGTAAAATCTTTTTTTTCACCATTTTCCTTATAATTAATGTTCATCCAAGAAATGAGTCAAACATTGATACTTATAGTAATCTCCATTCTTATTGTTATGGGCACTACAATCATGTTCTTTATAATGGGATATACAATATTGATGCTTTGGATTTGCAAGAAAAGTTTTTCTTTCCACCATTTTCCTTATAATTAATGTTCATCTGTGAAATGAGATAAACTTGGATACTCAAAATAATCTCCATTATTTTTTTGATTTGGCACTAGAATCATGTTCTCCCTATTAGGATACATGATATTGATGCTTTTAACTTACAAGAAAAGCTTTTCTTTCCCCCATTTTCCTTATAATCATAGTTTATCCATGAAATGAGACAAACTTGGATAATCGTAATAATCTCCACTATTTTTGTGATTGGGCACTAGAATCATGTTCCCCACATTGGGATACATGATATTCATGCTTTGGTTTGCAAGAAAAGCTTTTCTTTCTGCTCTTTTCCTTATAATTAATGTTCATCCGTGAAATTAGCCAAACTTGGATACTCATAATAATCTCCTTTCTTTTTGTTATGGGCAATATAATCATATTCTCCATAGTGGGATACACGATATTAATGCTTTAGATTTGCAAGCAAATCTTTTCTTTCCACTATTGTCCTAATAATTAATGTTTATCCATGAAATGAGTCAAACTTGGATACTAATTTTAATCTCCCTTTTTTCCATTATGGGTACTACAATCATGTTCTCCACATTGGGATACACGACGTTGATGCTTAAGATTTGCAAAAAAAACTTTTCTTTCCAACATTTTCCTTGTAATCAAAGTTCATCCGTGAAATGGGACAAACTTTGATACTCATAATAATCTCCATTATTTTTGTGATTCTGCACTACAATCACGTTTACCTCATTGGGATACATGATATTGATGCTTTGGATTTACAAAAAAAGCTTTTATTTTTACCATTTTCCTTATAATTAATGTTCATCTATGAAATGAATCAAATTTGGATACTTGCAATAATCTTCACTTCTTTTGTTATGGACACTGCAATCATGTTTTGCACATTGGGATATGTGATATAATGCTTTGGACTTGCAAGAAAAGCTTTTTTTTTCAATATTTTTCTTATAATTAATGTTCATCCACGAAATGAGACAAACGTGGACACTCATAATAATCTCCATTATTTTTGTGATTGGGCACTACAATCATGTTCATCTTATTGGGATACATGATATTGATGATTTGGATTTGCAAGAAAAGCTTTTTTTTCCACCATTTTCCTTATAATTATTTTTTATTCGTGAAATGAGTGAAACTTGGATACTAATTATAATCCCCCATCTTTTCATTATGGGCACTACAATCATGTTCTCCACATTGGGATACATGATATTGATGCTTTGGATTTGCAAGAAAAGCTTTTCTTTCCACCATTTCTCTTATAATCAAAGTTCATACATGAAATGATACTAACTTCGATACTTGTAATAATCTCTATTACTTTTGTTAGCGGCACTATAATCATGTTTACCTTATTTAGATACATGATATTCATGCTTTGCTTTGGCGTGAAAAGGTTTTCTTTCCACCATTTTCCTTAGAATCAAAGTTTGCCCATCAAATGAGTTAAACTTGGATTTTCATAATAATCTCCATTCTTTGTGTGATTGGGCACTACAACCATGTTCTCCACATTAGGATACATGATATTGATGCTTTTGTTTTGCAAGAAAAGCTTTCCTTTCCACTTTTTTCCTTATAATTAATGTTCATCTGTGAAATGAGACAAACTTGGATGCTCATTATAATCTCAATTCTTTTCACTATAGGCACTACAATCATGTTCTCCACATTGGGATATATGATATTGATGCATTGGATTTGCAAGAAAAGCTTTTCTTTCCTGCATTTTCCATTGAATTAATGTTTGCCCATCAAATAAGTCAAACTTAGATTCTCGTAATAATCTTAATTCCTTTTGTGATTGGGCACTACAATCATGTTCTCCACATTGGGATACATGATATCAATGCTTTGGTTTTGTGAGAAAAGCTTTTCTTTCCACCATTTTTCTTGTAATTAATGTTAATCTGAGAAATGAACCAAACTTGGATACCCATTATAATCTCCATTCTTTTCGTTATTGGCACTGCAATCATGTTTTCCACATTGGGATACATGATATTGATGCTTTGGATTTGCAAGAAAAGCTTTTTTTTCCACCATTTTCCTTATAATTAATGTTCATCCATGGAATGAGTCAAACTTGGGTACTCTTAACAATCACTATTCTTTTTGTTACGGGCACTACAATCATGTCTTCAACACTGGGATATGCAATATGATGCTTTGGATTGGCAAGAAAAGCTTTTCTTTCCATCATTTTTCTTATAATTAATGTTTATCCATGAAAAGAGACAAACTTGGACACTCCTACTAATCTCCATTATTTTTGTGATCGGGCACTATAATCATGTTCACCTCATTGGGATACTTGATATTGATGCTTTGGATTTGCAAGAAAAGCTTTTCTTTCCACCGTTTCCCTTATAATCAAAGTTCACCCATTATTTTTGTTAGTGGCACTAGAATCATGTTCACCTCATTTAGATACACGATATTAACGCTTTGGTTTGGCAAGAATGCTTTCTTTCCACCATTTTCCTTATAATTAACATTCATTCATGAAAATGAGTCAAACTTGGGTACTAATAATGATCTTCATTCTTCTTTTTATGGGTACTACAATCATGTTCTCCACTTTGGGATACATGATATTGATGCATTGGATTTGTAGGAAAAGCTTTCCTTTCCACCATTTTCCTTATATTTAATGCTTATACGTTAAAGGAGACAATCTTGGATACTTATTATAATCTCTATTCTTTTTGTTAGAGGCACTATAACCATGTTCTCTACATTGGGATACATGATATTGATGCTTTATATTTATAAGAAAAGCTTTTTATTCCATCATTTCCCTTATAATCAAAGTTCATCCATGAAATGATACAAATTGGGAAACTTGTAATAATCTCCATTCTTTTTGTTAGTGGCTCACAATCATGTACACCCCATTGGGATACATGACATTAAAGCTTTGCTTTTGCAAGAAAAGCTTTTCTTTCCAACATTTTCCTTATAATTAAAGTTCATCCTTGAAATGAAACAAACTTGGATACTAACTATAATCTCCATTCTTTTCGTTATGGGCACTGCAATCATGTTCTCCACATATGGGTACATGATATTTATTCCTTGGATTTGCAAGAAAAGCTTTTCTTTCCATAATTTTCCTCATAATTAATGTTCATCCGTGAAATGAGTCAAACTTCGATACTAGTAATAATCTCCATTTTTTTTGTCATAGGCACATAATCATGTTCTCCACATTGCGATTCACAATATTCATGCTTTCGATTTGCAAGAAAATCTTTTCTTTCCACAATTTTCCTTAAAATCAAAGTTCAGCCATGAAATCAGACAACTTGGATACTCATAATAATCTCCAATATTTTTGTGATTAGGCACTACAATCATGTTCTCCATATTGGGATATACGATATTGATGCTTTGGATTTGTAATAAAAACTTTTCTTTGCACCATTTTTCTTATAATTAATGTTCTTCCATGAAATGAGATAAACTTGGATACTTATTATAATCTCTATTCTTCTTGTTTCGGGCACTTCTATCATGTTCTCCATATTAGGATAACATGATATTAATTTTTTGGATTTGCAAGGAAAAGCTTTTCTTTCCACCATTTTCCTTATAATTAATATTCATCCGTGAAATGAGTCAAACTTGGATACTCATAATAATCTTCATTGTTTTTATTATAGGCACTACAATCATGTTCTCCAAATTAGGATACATGATATTGATGCTTTGGAATTGCAAGAAAAGCTTTTCTTTCCACCATTTTCCTAATAATTAATATTCATCCGTGAAATAAGACAAATAGGATACTCATAATAAGCTCCATTATTTTCATGATTGGGCACTACAATCATGTTTTCCACATTGGGATACACGATATTGATGCTTTGGAATTATAAGAAAAGCTTTTCTTTCCACCATTTTCCTTATTATCAAAGTTCATCCGTGAAATGAGATAAACTTGGATACTCATAACAATCCCTATTGTTTTTGTGATTGGGCACTGCAATCATGTTCTCCACATTAGGATACACAATATTGATGCCTTGGAGTGGCGAGAAAAACTTTTCTTTTCACCATTTTCCTTATAATCAAAGTTCATCCGTGAAATGACACAAACTTGAATCTCGTAATGAGCTCCATTTATTTTGTGATTGGGCACTGCAACCATGTTCTCCCAATTGGGATACACGATATGGATGCCTTGGATTTACAAGAAAAGCTTTTCTTTCCACCATTTTCTTTATAATTAATGTTTATCTGTGAAATAAGCTAAACTTGGATACTCATAATAATCCCCCTTCTTTTTGTTATGGGAACTACAATCATGTTCTCCACATCCAACACACGATATTGATGGTTTGGATTTGCAAGAAAAACTTTTCTTTCCACTATTTTCCTTTTAATTAATATGCATCCGTGAAATGAGACAAACTTCGATACTCATAATAATCTCTAATCTTTTTGTTATTAGGCACTACAATCATGTTCACCTCATTAGGATACACAATATTGATTCTTCGGATTTAGAGGAAAATCTTTTCTTTCCACCATTTTCCATATAATCAAAGTTCATCTGTGAAATGAGACAAACTTGGATCTCGTAATAATCTCTATTATTTTTATGATTAGGCACAACAATCATGCTCACCTTATTGGGATACACAATATTGATGCTTTGGATTTAGAGGAAAAGCTTTTCTTTCCACCATTTTCCTTATAAAAATGAGACAAACTTGGATACTCATAATAATCTCCATTATTTTTGTGATTGGGCACGACAATCATGTTCACGTCATTGGGATACATGATATTAATGCTTTGGATTTGCAGGAAAGGTTTTTCTTTCCACCATTTCCTTGTAATTAATGTTCATCCAAGAAATGAGTCAAACTTAGATACTCGTGATAATCTCTATTCTTTTTGTTATGGGCACTACAATCATGTTTTTGACATTGGGTTACACGATATTGATGGTTTGGATTTTTAAGGAAAGCTTTTCTTTCCACCATTTTCCTTATAATTAATGTTCATTTGTTAAATGAGACAAACTTGGATACTCATAATAATCTCCATTATTTTTGTGATTGGGCACTACAATCATGTTCTCCACTTTAGGATACACGATATTGATGTTTTAGACTTGCAAGAAAAGCTTTTCTTTCCACTATTTTCCTTATAATCAAAGTTCATATGTGAAACGAGACAAGCTTGGATACTCATAACAATCTCTATTATTTTTGTGATTGGGCACTAAATCATGTTCTCCACTTTGGGATACACGATATTGATGCTTTAGACTTGCAAGAAAAACTTTTCTTTCCACCATTTTTCTTCTAATCAAAGTACATCCGTGGAATGAGACAAACTTGGAATCTCGTAATGAACTCCATTTCTTTTGTGTTGGGCACTACAACCATGTTCTTCACATTGGGATACACAATATTGATGCTTTGCATTTGCAAGAAAAGCTTTTCTTTCCAACATTTCCACTATAATCAAAGTTCATCGATGAAATGATACAAACTTGGAGATACACGATATTGATGCTTTGGTTTTGCAAGAGAAGCTTTTCTTTCAATCATTTTCCTATAATTAAAGTTCATTCGTGAAATTAGACAAACTTAGATACTAACTATAATCTCTATTCTTTATGTTATGGGCACTACAATCATATTCTCCACATTGGCATACACGGTATTCGAGCTTTGGATTTGCAAGAAAAGCTTTTTTTTTCCACTATTTACCTTATAATCAATGTTCATCCACAAAATGAGTCAAACTTGGATGCTCGTAATGATCTCCATTCCTTATGTCATAGGCACTACAATCATGTTCTCCACATTGGGATACACCATATTGATTCTTTGGATTTGCAAGAAAATCTTTTCCTTCCACCATTTTCCTTATAATTAATGTTTATCCATGAAATGATTCAAACTTGGGTATTAATTAAATCTCCCTTCTTTTCATTATGGGCACTACATTCATGTTCTTCATGTTGGGATACATGATATTGATGCTTTGGATTTGCGAGAAAAGCTTTTCTTTCCACCATTTTCCTTATACTCAAAGTTCATCCATGAAATGAAACAAACTTGGATACTCGTAATAATCTCCATTATTTTTGTGATTGGGCACAAGAATCATGTTTACCTCATTAGGATACACAATATTGTTGCTTTGGATTTGTAGGAAGAGCTTTTCTTGTCACCATTTTCCTTATAATTAATGTTCATTTGTGAAATGAGTCAAACTTGGATACTAATAATAATCTCCATTCCTTTTGTTATGGGCACTACAATCATGTTCTCCACACTAGGATACACGATATTGATGCTTTGGTTTTGCAAGAAAAGCTTTTCTTTCCATCATTTTCCTTATAATTAATGTTCATCAGTGAAATGAGACAAACTTGAACGCTCATAATAATCTCTATTATTTTTGTGATTGCTACAATCATGTTCTCCATATTTAGGTACACGATATTGATGCTTTGCACTTGCATGAAAAGTTTTTCTTTTCACCATTTTCCTTACAATCCAAGTTCATTCGTGAAATGAGAAAAACTTGGATACTCATAATAATCTCCATTATTTTTGTGATTGGGCACTACAATCATGTTCTCCATATTGGGATACATGATATTGATGCTTTGGACTTATAAGAAAAACTTTTCTTTTCACCATTTCCCCTATAATCAAAGTTTATCCATGAAATGATACAATCTTGGATACTTGTAACAATCTCCATTATTTTTGTTAGTGGCACTATAATCATATTCACCCCATTCGGATACATGATATTAATGCTTTGGTTTGACAAGAAACAATTTTCTTTGCACCATTTTCCTTATAATTAATGTTCATCCATGAAATGAGTCAAACTTGGATACTCATAATAATCTCCCTTCTTTTTATTATGCACACTACAATCATGCTCTCAATATTGGGATACAGAATATTGATGCTTTGGATTTGCAAGAAAAGCTTTTCTTTCCCCCATTTTCCTTATAATCAAAGTTCATCTATGAAATGAGACAAACTTAGATCATTATCGCAACGTACCCCAGGGTGGATCTTCGTGGATCTATGGGTGCATACAACTTAAAATATTTTTTTGGCTTGAAAATATCTTCTTCATTGAGACTTTTCTTTTGCAATGTGATGAGAACGAGAATGTATCGACTTGTAATATAGTGGAGGGGACCGTACAACGAGTTGCTCATCTTATTGGTTTCAGATGACCATCATGAAATTGTCAATGCATGGAGTCACCATCAATCATTTTAGGCTAGGCAAGACCGGATGTCCATTAAAACCCATGTTTTGAGTTATGAAACTCAAAACATCAATCCCGTGGTCTACGTCATGCAAAGATTAGCCATTTGGGTTTGGGAGTTAGTTACGCACGATGAGGTACTAACCCCTTCGTGATGCTTAAAAACGGTACCTTACTAGCTATGTCTTATCTTAATTTCAATTCTTTCGATTTTAACTTGCCACTATTTCGATATAACCCTCTTTTAATGGATGAATGTTATAGAAATACAAATCTACATTTTGATGGAAAAGATTTAATCTTATGTATGCCCCGGAGAGATGGGGAATATAAAAATTTTCAAACCTCTAGATTTTACTTTGAAAATAGAATGTTCCACTTTGGGCACCAGAGAGATACCCACACGGACAATTACCTTTAATTTTATTTGAAATGATTTGAAAATATGAATGCAAATAATCGTCACAAAGAAATCACGTTAGTGAGGCAACAAATGAAGTAACAAAACATGGATCATTCAATGCAATGATAAAGAAAAGGAATGGACTATTGGAATTTATCTCGCAATTGGCATCGATTATTTGGGAATAACTGAATCGATAATTTTTGAGATGCATCATGGTTTCTTGATTGATCGAGATTTGTTTGACACATTTATGGAAGTTTAAGAAAAGGAAAAAAAATTAATTAGAGTTGAAAGACAAGGTTGGAGTATCCCTTCAGAAAGGTAGGGTTGGAGTATCCCCGTCGATGATAAATAACTTTGACAAAGGAGGATTTTTAAATCTTGACAATTTTGAAAAGCGGGGTTGGAGTATCCCCTCAGAAGGTCAGGGCTGGAGTATCCCTGTGGATGACAAATTTTCACAAAGGAAAAATTTTCAATCTCGATAATTTTGAAAAATAGGGTTGGAGTATCCCTTCAAAAAGTCAAGGTTGGAGTATCTCCAAAAGTGACACGTCTAACACTCTTTAGAGAAGTCGAGTTGAAAACTTAAGTTGACAAAACTTTGTGATTTAGGAAATGTGTGAGCCTTTCGACAACTTTTGGCAAAAGAAATTATTGTGAATGAGGATGGTAAAGATGTAAAATGTGTTTGTGCCTTGATATGAGCCTATGGGAGGTCAAAGCACATTCTCAAGTCTGATTGGGGTGATACGGAGACATTCGAATGTCTCGAGATAAAATTCAGGGAAACAACTCAATTTTGACCATAACCAAAAATAGGGAACAACATCGCGCTATCCTGCTTCCCAAATTTATTCTAAATTGGTTTGAAGGCTTTAGAGGGTAGACAAGACACAGCTAGAAAGCTAACTTGAAGAGGGTCAATCTAAAAACATTCCCAATGTCCCAAAAGGTCACTTTTCAGGGGAATTAAACTTCAAATTTGGATCAATTTCGCTGCTAGCAGAGCATACAAGAAACCAGGTGTGTTAGAATTGGAAAAATCATTCTAGACTCATTTAGTATTGGAAAATTGCAAATAATACCTTTCCAAAAAGGGAATTTCATGAACCTTTTTAGGAAAAATGTTTAAAAATTTGGAAAAATCATTTAGTGGGTCTAAACGACCCAACCATAATACATATTTGGATTCTAGAGGTTCTGGACAGTTTATATTTGAAAAATCATAACTCTCTCATCCGGAATGACCCAAGGATGAATAAGACATCGTTTTAAAGATAATTTGACACACTTTGATAGGAAAATATAAAAAAATTCATGAAAAATCGTTTAGGAATTTCAAGTGATTTTTCAATTTGCAATAGTTATGCTACTAGGAGGGGATAAAGCAAAGCATGGGATATTTCTTATTTTCTTTATGTTTACAGGTCCAAACTCGAGTCATTGACATTCGAACATCCATGACTAAAGGGAAAGAGTGGCATGAGCATCACTAACTCATTTGCATAGCCTAGGAGTAGTTTGGAACAATAAAATAGCCCGTTGATCATACCACTTATGATTTAGACTTAAAAACAAGGCACAAACATTTAGGGAATAATTGTGTTGCCATTTTCGTTGCAAAATTAGAAGATTTAAGCTCTTTTAACCAAGATTCCAGACATGAAAAACTTAATTTTTCCCAAGATATTTTGTTAACTTTAAGGAAAATGCTAAGTCCATGCTAATCCTTATTGGTTGAGGTTAACATGCTAGGCTCAGGGGGTTTTAAAAATTAGTTTTTGATAGCCATCAAACATGCATTTTTATAAGGGGAAAACAACAAACATACAAAGGGATGGCACATAACTTGAATGGGGATGCTAACTTTACCAATGGTCTAGACACAGAAAGTGTTACGCATTTTGACAAGAAAATGTTATTGATGCTGAAAATGACAATGATTCATGCAAGCTAATGTATAAATGTGCTTGAAATATTTTAGGCTAATGATTCATACATGGATTAAGGATAACAAAGTGCATGGATATGGCATAAAATGCATGAGCAAGAGATATCAAACTAATGAGGATGACATGAGGCATTTTGCACATCAAACGTGCACTAAGGCATCCAAATCTTAAATTACCACAACCAAAAGCCACAATAATGCATGATAATCCTAAGAGGGTGATGGAAACATGGAGAGC
>JBBYHM010354867.1:0-22607 GCA_038381775.1 Adansonia rubrostipa | reverse complement strand
ATGCAATCCCTTGATCGGTACACAATTGAGCAAATTGGGATTCTCCTCTCACCTGCAAAACCAACAAAATCATAAGGTAAGAGGGAGAACAATCTTTGGTGTCTGAAGAGCTTTTGATTGTTGGATTTTTATGAGTGAAAAAAATAGCTCTTTTGTATTAAGGGATTGGTCCTATTGATTTATACAATTATCTAGTAAGTTTAAAATTTGAACTTCGATATTAACAATTTTTTTTTATCTTCAAATTACGGACTTGCTATTGTATATGAAAAACTAACTCTTTTATTAGAATTTAGAAAGATCAAACACGGTGAATGAAAATCTTTTTGCCCCATCTCAGTATGCCTCACTAATTAAATTTTTTTGCAGGGTATATAGAATAAAAAAAAAAAAGTAAAACGTGACAAAATATAGTTGATGCGACCTCGAAAAGGGTACTTTAAAGGGGCTTAAGATATGTGATCCACAATCTCACACTATAAGAAGTAATCACTTACAGACCACTTCGTTAGGCCTATCATGTAAGATCTTATCAATTGGTATCAAATCTGATATTTTATTCTTTGACTTGCTTGGATTGCGGTATGATCGTTTTAATTGCCACCCTAAATAATTAAATTCTGTTGGGTAGATTCATTATTTTAATCCTTTGATGTTGTCAAAAAAAAAAAAATATTTCCAACAGTTGTTCTTAGTCTAGTTAAGGTTACTCGAGACAATTTCGGTTTCAGCCTATACTGTCAGATTCAGATATAAGTGAGTATGTTCAATTTTTCTTTTACAGAATTTCATATATTTGAAGGACTTTTGTAAGATTATATAATCATATTTATGTTTGGATGAGTCAGATATAAGATCAAATATGAATATTTTAAAATAATAAAAAATCGGAATAACATAAGTTTTCGATTTTATCGTATTAACTGGCAGGGGAATAAAGCTAGGAGATCACCTCAAGCTTCTTGGAACATCCGAAACTAAAAGGTCCTTGTCTTGGCCAAGAGGAATAAAAACCTTATTTCAGTTTCTTAATCTGACAAAAAGAGCAAACCGATAAGCATAATTGCTTTAATCATCTTTGAAAAATTTTTAGTATCTAACTGCATATATTGACATCTAATGGAGATCTCAATCTATAACTCAAATTTTTAGTATCTAATTGCATAGTTGTATGCAATGAAAACATATAAAATATATTTTGTTATAAAACTTGAAAATGAGCTATATATATAAAAAAAAATTAAAAATATCAAAAAATTCGATTGAAATTCACATATAATGATGCCAATGTTTATCATAGTCATAACAAAAATAATATATCCACTGATATAATATTAACTAACTTGATTTATCTCTTACTCTATCAATCTATTTCAATGAATTAAATTATATAATACGTATTTCTCTATTTTATTTGAGAATAGCTATTTTAGGTCCCTCTATTCAGTTTATAAGTTGAATTGTGGAATAGCTGAATGGGCAGAAGGCATTTCAACGAAATAAATCAATTATGCGTTTGAACCGTGGATCGAAGAACATGGTATTCTCTTATTCTTAGTAAAAATCACAAAAAAAAAAAAAAAGCCTAAACCCATAAAATAACTATCATAATATCATACTGAGATCGCTATTTGAATATTTGATTGGAGTATTATTGATGGTTTAGGAAATAAAGAACATAGCAGCAACCAAAGTAATCTTCATGCCGCAGTTAAGAGGATAAATGTCAAAATACCTTTTAGTTCTCCATGATCAAATCTTCATCATGAATTCTGACAGTGGGTCAAAAGACAGTGGTAAACAAGGAGTCATCCTTGCGATAAGGAATAAATCATTTTGTTATTTTTATGCATTAAAGAATTAAACTAATCAACTATATAAGATAATAAAAATAATCTAACATGCTAAGATAAAAAAATCATTGATAAAGTAAAATTTCATATAACCAACAGAAACATCCTGTTTTAAGTAGTAGGCTGGACAATAATGAACAGCAATAAGTGACTTACAAAAAAGGAAAAGAAGAGACTGAATACTGTCTTAAAAGATAAAGATTACGTAGATTATAAATTTACATTATATAAAATTTGAGATATTATATATTTTAACTATTTTCATTTTATTTTTCTCACATTATGAGATATTTTATATTGCGTTTTAATTATGATTTTTTGATCATTTAATTTTACTTCGAACGTCCTAATAGGTCAAGTAGGTAGGATGGATCATCTGTGATTCTACATTGAATATCCTAAAGATAGGATAGGCAAAAATAATGAAAAAGCTCATGATAAGAACGTCATGAAATTGAGTGAAAAAAATATCATACTAAACACTCTAAAAAATAAATAGAATGCATTAACCACGTATCTAGTAAGAAGAGAAAGTCTTCGGGTACAAGTGTATCTAATATTATTGGATTTAAAAACCGTCCTCTTTCTCTGGCTTCAATGTATTGACAAAATACCCACAACTTATCGCTATTTGGGCCAGCTCCCCCTTTTTGCTATCTTTAGTAGTATTGTATTCTAGCTAGTTGAGGTCTTGTCAGGCCGAAATAAAAAAAATTGCCTTCTTACGATATGGCCCCTTGTAAAACTTGAAGACTGACTAAATTATAATAAAAGCCCTAGCCGAAAAAAAAAAACAAGGCCCAATCCAATCCAATGCTAAAAGACAGCTTTCAACCGTCAACCTTCCGATTTTTGCAAGCAAAAACAAAACAATACATACAGATGCAAACAAAGTTTTGGCTGACTTTTTAGTACTCAAACAATCTCAATTTATCAAACACGTGGAGTGCAAGTATCCCTAAACCGTTGCTGGAAACGTTCCAAACTTGCTAAAACCATTTTAAGCTGAAAGGCAAGAGTGTTGATTAGTACTTACTTGGTAAGAGTTAGTTATGTTAATTGAAAGTCCTTTGTTTGACCTTAGATTCCCATCTGCAATTTCACTTTCAGAAAAATGAATTCTGGTGAAACACAAATGAAAGAGAATGTCGGTAATAGATTAAAGAAAAAAACACGAATAACATTGGATATTAAACTTATAAAAAGACGAAACAAAAGGAAGAAGCTTTAAGTTATTTTAATATTATGAGTAGTTTTTAATGAAGAAAAATTGAAAAGGCCAATAACCAGTGATTACTTACAGTAATAGGTAGTGTTCTTTACGTTGCACCCAGACGTAGAAGAGATAAAATAGAAGTGACAGTGGGGTCAGAAAAACAGTGGAAAACCTTGGAAGGATGCATGGGAAACGTGGTTCGGTGAAGAGCATTTTTACTTTTTTGTCTCAAATCCTTTAAAAATGGTGGGGGATTGGGCATTGACATGAGATGAGTTTGAAAGTGGGGTTGGTTGACATTCGGATGCCAACGCATGGAGAACATTGTACGGATGTTCCATATCTATTTCTTAAAGTTATCTACCTTTTTTTTTGGTCATCCATAAATACTCAGAAACTACAAGCTACTAACTAAATAATTCTCAAATCTCGACTCTTCGGGTTCATTTGAACCTCCAATAAAAAGACATTCCATTGCATTACTTTAGGAATTTTTAATTATAGTTGTAAACTCATTGCATCATATTTATCCTAATTACGAAGATAACGAATACTATCATTGTTTGTTGTAATAAATAATTTTAATAAATATCGATGATAAAAAAATTAAAAATACAAATTACCATAGCAATAACTATTTAAATTAATCCATGACTGAATCCCACTAAATTTTTAGTCTTATAAATATGTGAATATATATATATATATATTTTGTTGTTGATATCAAGCGATGAGTATTCCAACCAAACAGTTGAAAGTTGTCCCATAATTTTGCACGCATGCATGCATGCTGGGTATTATAATAATAATAATAATAAATAAATAAATAAATAAATAAATAAATAAATAAATAAAGAGGGAGAGAGGAAAATGAGTTAGCTGGGTTATTGCAGTTGATGCAATTAATTAAAAGAACATGTAGAGTATCAGACCTGCGTTGAGCGAGAAGTCAAATATATATATATATATAAATATATAGATATGTATCTGAATATTTGATAGGAGAATATGATAGCAAATCTAAAATCTTTTGCAGCTAATTTATTAGGATTACTTTAACTAGAAGAAAGAAATCTATCATTTACTATATAATATTTCCCCTTTTATTTTTATTTTTTTAATTATTCTTAGCAGTACTACCCTGAAGAACCTTTTACATTAGGTGTTAACTAACCATTTTGTTTAATCCTCTATCCCAGAAAGATTTTTACTCTACTTTATATATAGACAGAATAGAGCTGGATATGCATATATATTTATATTATAAAACTAACCGTCTGTCTCTACTGCGCATTTGCTGGAGGCTGCAGCTTAAGAATGTTCATTATTCCATTTTGACTGAAATATTAGATCTAAATTTAATTTAATTTAATTTAATTTAATTAATTGATTAATCAAAGAAAATTTGGTTTGATTAAAATTTTAAAAATTTTGGTTATTTAATCGAATTATTTGAAATATGTAATATGATATTTTTAATTATTATTAGATGTTTTAAGTTTTTTATTATTGAAGATTTTGGCTTATTATAGATGTACCTTTTACTTATATTTGATATTTGAATATTTATTAGATGATTATTATTTGAATTATTAAAAAAATTAAAAAATTAAAAATTAAAAATATAATTTTATCTTCTTGATATAAAATAATTAAAATTTGATTAACCAACAAAATTAATCAAAATAATTTCGGTTCAATTGATTTGCACCCCTTTTAATCCGGTTCGGTTTATGATTAAGAGACATAAAAAGTTAGTTAATTAATTCTCTTAATGAAATTTACGTTAATTGGTTAACCAATTGGACCAATTGAATACCCTTACTGTGGCCTTCGAAGAGTAAGAAAGAAAACAGGGAAATATAGGATGAATTAATCATATATGTTTAGTTTATATAACCTTACTTTTACAAACCTTTTGCCCTGGGAATACACGTTCACGTATATGCTACCGAAATTTTTCATTTTTTAAAAAATATTTTTATCCAATATTTATATAAAGTATAATTTTTTAAATATATAAAATATTTTTAAAATAAATTAAGTACATTCATATCAAGTACATAATGTATTTAACACTTGGATGAATCCAAATAATATATGTTTCCATTGGACATGAAAATTAAAGAGAAGAAGCATTGTTAATTAGTGAAATTTCCACAAGTTGATATACATATTTGTATTTTTTTTCAAATAAAAAGAAAGAGAAATGGGTGAAAAACAAAGTTGAAGAATCTTTTGGAGAAAATTTGTAGTCAAATAAAATGAAAAGTGCTTTTGATATTACCTTGCTCAACTACATATATTATATGTATAGGGGCACTCACCTGTGAAATGTGAATCTTGAGTGGGTCGTATGCGCTAGCTAGCAGCAGGTAGCAGCTAGGCCTGAGCTCTCCATTCCTTTCTACTTAGAGTTCAGTTCTGCAAATTGAACTTTTCTAGCCCCGAAGTTCCAAACTCTTGCCCATTTATTAAATAGATATTAAATCTTAGAATTATTTATGATTTTATATTAAAATTGAAATCTTTGTACTTTAGCACGCCAAAAGATCAAATGGGACGTTCATCCAAACAACTCAGATATTCGTAGAGGTAACTAGGCCTTGATCGCTCAAAGTGCACTCCGAATATGGTATGACTTCCTGATAATGATTTCTAAAACAATTCTAGGTCAGACGCCTATTTTTGGTCAGCCACTGACACTCCTTGACAAATATGATTAAAAGACATGGTAGCTCGATAGCTAGCCGCATTTAGGTAGTGTCATCTGATAATATGTTCCCCAGCAACACTTTTAAAAAGGTCAATGAGACTGCTAAGTAAAGCAAGACCTTTTCCTTCCTCTTCACTTTCCTTCATTTATTGTCTGAAAATTTAAAGACTAACTTAACCATCGGAGTGTACTCTAGAGTCCCAACTCTAGTGCCCTTTTGATCTTTTTTGTATTGCAAATTCTATCTTCATTCTCTTTTCGAACTCTCTTGGAAAGGACATCAATAATTGCCTCCATCTGTGGGAAACACACAAAAAACCATGGCTAACTAACATGTTGATGCTACAACCCTACAGGTCTTTTCCCTATTACCAGGAATGGCAAATCAAACCTCTACCACTCTACTCTCACAACCCCCAGCTTGACACCAACTTTTTCATGTCTTTGGATGCCGATGTCCATACATTCTTGGTTACCACAATCACTTTTCAACTACTGCTCGAGTTTGCTAGGCTTATTCTGACTAATGGCAACAAACCCCTCCAACCATAGCCAACCATTAAGTTCAAATAACCTGACCACAATCATCCCTACATCCATAACCGTAGATGTTTTGATACACCTATAATACCCAAAAGCACCTATGCAATGCAACCTTTATTTAACCTTATAAGCCTACTAACCCTTATAAGCCTATGCACTGCTACAAATATACCCTACCATCCACTTGCTTTGTCATCCTCAGTAGATTATCATGCCCAATACCAGGCCCAATTCTAAGCGATAATAAACCAACTCGCTACTATGTAGCAATCTTAATTGTAACTAGCTCAGGTGGTTAATTCCTAAACCAACTATTAAATCACATTGCCGGTAAATTGCCCAACTTAACTGGCAAAAGATCATCCAACCCAACAACCAACAGATCACCCAAATTAGCTAGTCTCAACAGATAACCCTATCACTAGGTCGTCCAAGAAAGCTATTGCTTAACATTCGCGTAACTTGCGCCATAACTTAGGCATTTAAGTCAGAGTCATGGGGTTTTTCTACCATACCAAACCCTAGGTCTTTCTGAGCAGGTAGCTGCATTAAAGTAAGAAATCAAAAACCTCAAGCAACCCTAATGGCTTAATGACAAACACAACCCCTTATCAGCGACCATACGACAATTACCAGTTCCTAATAATATTAAGTTTTCCTCTTATGCATATGACAGGATAACTGACCCGAAGGATTATCTCAACCACTTCTGGGTATTCCATAACTTGTGAGACGTCTTGGATGCAGTACAATATTGTATCTTTCCGAAAATGCTTCATGGTTTGGCATGTATATTATGGTATTCACTTAGCCCGGGTTCCATTACAAACTTTAATCAGTTAGGCAGAAACTTTTTTGCCCATTTCAGTAGTCGGGAATAGCGTTTAAAACTTCTACCAGCTTCATAGCAGTCAAACAGAATCTAGAAAAAACTATAAGAGAATATGTAAAACATTTTAGTTCTGCAATCTTAGAAGTGCATAACCTAAATAACAAATAAGACATTTTAGTTCTGCGATCTTAGAAGTGCATAACCTAAATAACAAATGTGCAATACAAGCCTTTGTCTTAGGAATACAATACAAGTATTTGAACTATGCGCTTACTGATGCACAACCAACCAAGCTATGCCAGCTTTATGAGAAAGCAAATACACTGAAGTTGAAGAAATTGAAATCGCTAGTCAAAAAGCCAAACACCAAGATAGAGAGCCAAAGGCGACTGATATGGCAGAAGCAGTAGAAGAAATGATCGGTTTGCTTCCAGACAACTAAAGGACAATAAGCTAAATCATCCATAAAATAATCACTTGTAAAGCAGAAAGAAAGAGTGGACCATATTTTATACAAAGTAAACTCATACACCTTTCTTAATGCTAGCAGGACCCATATCCTTAACATCATTATAAGGAATAACTTAGTTGAAAGACCACCACCAATGAAGGGCGAACGAAACAAAAGAGATCTTGAGAAGCACTATGATTTCCACAACAATATAGGCCACATTACCAAAGATTGCATTAGCTTGAAGAATGAAATAGAATCACTGGTAAGAAAGGGTGTGATTAAATTGTTTATAACAAAAAAGACTGGTACAAAAGACAAACCATAATCACCCAACAAGTATTGGGATAGCATAGTGAACATGCATTCGATCATTGGCATAATCAATGTCATTGTGGGTGCCATAGAAGACTTGGCTGCAAGCAAGTTTAAAAGGAAGTCCCACCTACGAAGCATCATGGTCATGGATACGACCCCAAAATGATTAAAATAAATGGTTGGGAAATAGTTTTCACAGAAGAGGACTCCCACATCCTAGTAGATAATGAGAATTACCTTATAGTTGTATCTGCCATTGTTGGCAATTATTATGTCAGCCAAATCCTTATAGATAATAGTAGCCCAATTAAAATCTTACAATGGGGCGTATTCTGAAAGATGGGATTTGAAGACAAAGACATTACACCATCTTCCCCACTCTCCAGGTTCACCAACCAACCAATACCTGTCAAAGAAATAATTTTGTTACCTGTAACTCTAAAAATGACTAGCATATAATAATAAACCATGGTAGACTTCCTTATGGTTGACCAGTCTTCTGCCTACAATGTTATCTTAAGAAAACCACTAATGAAGAAGAATAACATGGTTATGACAATTTGCTTAACTATTAAGTTTCCTACACCAATAAGACTATGCTACATGAGATCTAATCAGATAACTGCCCACTTATTATCAATTGAGCTTGCCACAAAAAGCTATCAAATCTAGAACCATAACAAAATGACCTTGCCCCAATAGAAATAGTGGTGAATGAAATCACACTAAACCAAACCCAAACCCAAGCTTTTATGCCAGACTGTCTAGGCGTTAGAGATAGTCAAAACCATTATAAGCCTCAATTAGCCGAAGAAATAGAAAATATAGCTTTATATGAGTCAGATACCATATTCTTCACCAGCATAAGTGCTTCACTTAACCAACAGAAGAAGCACTCTTTGATATGCTTCTTTCAAAAAATACAGATATCTTCGCCTAGTCCACAGTTGATATGCTAGAAGTTGATATAAAAGTCATAATGTACTCATTCAATGTTGATCTAGGGATAATACTTGTCAAACAAGAAAAATGTTGTTTCACACCAAAACACCTTAAGGCCATCAGAGAGAAAGTAGATAAGCTCTTAGTAGCAAACTATATCCCTGAAGTGAAATATCTAGAACGGCTAACAAATGTTGTAATGGTTAAAAAGGCATTGGGAAGTGGAGAATTGTACCTAAACAAAGGTTGCCTAAAAAATAGTTACCTATTACTGAATATTGACTATCTAGTCGATGTCTTTGCTGGTTATAAGTTTTTAAGCTTTATGGATGCCTTTTCAGGCTACAACCAAGTTAAAATTGACCCTATGGAGCAAGAAAAAATGGCATCCATTACTAAAAATAGAACATTTTGTTATTAGTTCATCCCTTTAGCCAAAAAAATATGGGAGCTACTTACCAACGGCTAGGGAACAAAATCGTCAAGGGTCAAATAGGATGATCCATCAAGATTTATACGGATGACATGTTAGTCAAAACCCCTCTATTAAATAGCGCATCGGTGACTTGATATAAACCTTTCAAATACTTAAAAAATATAACATGAAGCTTAACCCACTGAAGTGTATCTTCGGAGTAGTTGCAGGTAAATTCTTAGGCTTCATACTACTTTTTCATCTAACCTAGAAAAAATAAAGGCAATACTGGAAATAAGCCTGCTAAAGTCAAATAAGAAAGTATAATGGCTAATAGGTAGAGTGGCTGTACTAAATCATTTTATTTCTAAATCCATTAACAAATGTTTGCTTTTTTTATGTAGCTTAAGGGTAGATTATATATAAATGGATGGATGAATGCTAGCAATCATTCGATAACCTAAAGAAATACCTTTACTTGCCACCAATGCTAGTTAGCCTAAAACCGGATGAACAGTTATTTGTGTACTTGGTTGTATTGGATAAGACTGTTATTGCTGTCTTAATCAAAGTAAAAGACAAAACATAATACCCAGTGTATTATGTCAACGAGGTGCTTTAAGCTAGTGAAAGAAATTACACCGAAATTAAAAATTGGTGTACATCGTTGTTATGACTATAAGAAAGCTTAGAAAGTGCTTTTAAGCATGCCCCATTACCATCTTTATAGGTTAACCACTAAAAGAAGTACTTTTAAAGATAGACTTAGTAGGATGAATGAATTAATAGAGTATGGAACTTAACAAATTGAGCCTTAATTATGTCCTAGAAAGGTAATCAAGGCACAAGCCTTAGCCGACTTTATTGTTAAATACTCGTGCACCTCTTCCAAAAAGGTTACCATAGAACGAAAGACTACAATCTTGTTACAATATAATCCCAAGATTACAGAATCAGATCAGCAATTTACAAATAATAGTTGTGTTGATTGTTAGACAATCTACTTTGATGGATTATCTGAAAAAGACAGCTTAGGAGAAAGGGTATTATTAGTTGACCCTAAAAGCCATGAATAACAATATGGCTTGTTATTGGACTTCACCACCTTAAACAACATAGTAAAATTTGAAGCACTAATTAAGAACCTAGAATTAACAAAAGCTTTGGCAGCTAATCACTCACCCTTACATGACTTAATTAGTAGCCAACCAAGTAAAAAGGATATATGAAGTTAAGGATTAATTGTTGGCTAAGTACTATGGTGTAATCATAGGACTATGCAAGTCTTTCGATCATGGGATATATTAAGTGGATTTTTTGTGAGCAGAATAGTCGAGCGGACTCAATATCCAACATGGTGAGTAGTTTGGAAATTTTCAAGAAAGGAAAAGTCTTGCTCGAGTTTGTTCGAGTGCCCAGTTATGACAGACATGTGCACAAAATAATGTCGATAGCAAGGACAATTGGATAAACCCTATTCATTCCTTCTTTAGGGATAATATAGTATCCTTCGATCCTTTACTACAAAGATGACTAAAAAAAAAAGCCAGCTGATATGTAATCATCAATGATACTTTATATAAGAAATCTTTCACTCTCCTTTTACTTAGATGCTTGGCTCTAAAGGAAACAAATTATGTTCTAAGGGAAATTCACGAATGTGTATATGGCAATCATTTGGGGGCAGAGCTTTAGCACAAAAAGCTCTCAAATAGGGTTTTTTCTAGCCAAGTATAAGAAAAGATGCAATTGACCTTGTCTGAAAATGTGATAAGTGCCAATGATTCACCAAAATCCCCAGGGAGCTTGCACAAGCATTAAAATAAGTTTTCAGTCCATGGCCTTTTTATGTTTGGGGGATTGATATCTTAAACCATTCCTATTAGCAACTTCACAGTGAAAACTTTTATTAGTCATATGTGACTACTTCACCAAATTGGTAGAAGCGAAACAAATAGTAACCATCATGGCAAGATCTATAAAAAGCTTCATTTGGAGATTTATTCTCTGCAGGTTTAGAATACCCAATAAACTTATAGCTGACAATGGAAAACAGCTTTCAACTAGCAAATTGAAAGATTTCTGTGAAAGATTCTATATAAACCTAGTACATGGCTTAATGGCTCATTCCCAATTTAACAACTAAGTTGAGTCTATGAATAAAAACATATTGTAACCATTGAAGAAGTTAGATAATGGAGGGGGCATAGGCAAAAAAGACATTAGGAACACTTTGGGCAATCAGAACAACAAAGAATCAAGCCCACTAAGGCTACACCTTTTAGTTTAGTCTACAGCACTGAGACAGTCATCATTGCTATGGTCGATATCCATAGCATCCAAACAGCTAATGTCAATTGACAACTAAATGACTCACACTTAAAGATAAACTCAAACTTACTAGAGGAAGGCAAAGAAGAAATTGAGACCAGAATAACAGCCTGAGCATAATAAGTCTCCAAATATTATAACAAATGGGTCCGTAACAGACAATTTCAAGTTGACGACCAGGTTTTATGATGCTGCGAAGCTAGCTGACCAGTCAGAGAGTGAAAAAATCATCTCTAAATTAGGAAAACCTATATCAAATATCCAAAGTCATTAGATTTGGAGCATACTGATTGATAGATATAAATGGCAAAATAATTCCAAACACTTGGAATGTTGTCCATTTAAAAAAATACTATCTATAAAATTCATTCAATAAGATTGAACATATCTCTTTTGCTAAATGAAAATATGAGTACCATCTATTCATGAAACACACCAAGATATCTCAATTGCCAATACATCCTAATAAATAAGTAAGTGACACCAAGTCACTCTAATTAACCTCAAAAGTCTTATCTCAAGAATAAGCAAGTGACATTGAGTCATTATTAGCCAACATAATGACCTCGAAGGTCTAAAAAACAAATAAGTTGAACCAAGTCACCCGACCTTCTTGACAATTTAACATATAAAAATGACGCTAGGTCACTCAAGCAATTTACCTTATAAGTCTACATAACAATGAACACCAAGTGCCTCATATAAATGATCTTAAAAGAATTACAAGTGACACCAAGTCACTGATAGAAACCCAAAAGTTTTCCCCGATAGTACAGCAAGAAATTCCAAGTTACATAAAAAATAGATCTTGAAAAAGACACGAAGATCAATATTCTTTAGAACTATCATAGCTGTAATTCATTATCAAACTTTAAAACAAAATTTTTTTTACATTCATTACCAATGAAAATTTCTACAACTTGTACTATATATAAAAAAAAAAAACTAAGCCTACTTAGAGCCACTAGCTGATATAGAGTTTGCTCAACCTACTCACCACATTCATCATTGTAGCCCTCATTAGCTTTAGTTTCCTCGAAAGGTAGAGTTATAAAGGTAGCATATCTTGATCGCCCTTCCTCCATATCTTTTTGACTCGGCATCAGTACATTAAAACCTTTAAAAGGACAACACAAGGTTCTCATATCGATAACCTCAAGCCTAGGCGACCTCACAGCAACTACATCCCATAAAGAGTGCTCCGTCTGTATAAAGCCATGGTGACAAAGACTTTGTTAAACACCTATCCCTCCTAGCTTTTTAGTTTATCTTAATGAAGACTCTGCTCCTCACTAGGTTATATCTCTAACTTAGTAAACTTTTCCTTTATAGTTGCCAGATCTATGTCATGCCACTCCAACTATTTGGCAAACTTAGCAGTCACTTTTTCTACCTTTTCGAGCTTTCTGGATAACTCGAGGTCTCAACGGCATGTTTTTTCCTTAACATCTTTTAGGGAGGCCTCAAGTTTATCATTTACCTCCTTAACTTTACCTAATTGGTCATTTAGCTCCATAATCCTAGTTGCCTGCCTATTAAACTTCTCTCGCCAACCCACTATTTGGTGAATATAGGGTGTTTGATGCTGTATCACCTACAACAAATAAAGAAAATTCACAACACAATCAAAGCACTAAAATAAACAAACACACCACCCAAAACACAATAACTTTACCTTGACCAAGGACATCAATGATGCATTCGAATTTTATGATGGGCCCCTCTTATTTAAGTATTCATGGTCCAAAGAGGACACCCTCTGACTGCCCATCTGGAGGCTATTTTAAAGTTTGGCACTTTTCTTTTTTTTTTAGTAGTAAAACCCCAGATAGACTAATACTACTTGATGCGTTAAGTACTAGAGGTAGTCGAACTGATGGAGCACTTAACACCTCGAAAAATAGAGATGCCACTTTACTAGTATACACTGTCCTAGAATGGCTTCCCTAGTGATTGAAACTAAAAGAATTACCAGTGCAGGGGCAAAAAAGGGCAATCAGACCAAGGACAGAAGAGGTAATTAGACCAAGGTTAGATGGGGTGACCACAAGCTCTTTTGAATCCTTACCCTTTTTGGCTGTTGTTGTTTTTTTTTTTGTCGTAGAGAGATCATTGAATCCTTTTGACTTTTATGTTTTTCCCTCTACTAGCAAGTAGTAACCTTTTTTTGTGACAACCTATTTAGCTGTACATTCTACAAATGTCATTTCATGGCATCTGTCCTTATAAGAAAATGTACCCACATTAGATCAGATTAATTCAACCAAGTCAGAACTTGTAAGTATGTACCTCTTCTATTAGGGGTGGATGGTTGATCAAACACAGTTCCCCAATAAGGTGACCAAAAGAAAATTCTTCAACCAAATCCATCCTCTAGTCGACAACTTACCCGCAGCAGATTTTGTAACATCTTCAAGTCTCTCAACCACGTATGCCAGCTCTTTTTCAGCAACCATTTCCCCTATAAGCACAAAAACATAATAAAAAGCAGATATACGTATACCTAAACAAATCATATGATGATAAACTATAGGCTTACCAACTTCCCTAGAGCACGTACTAACCCTTCCAAAACATTTGAGGAATTTAGGCCCAAGCAGTACCTCTAAACATTTTAGAGAGTCATGTACTTCCCGCAGCTCACTTAGCTGCCGTTGAAAACCTCTACTTGCTCCCACTCCTATTCGTTGAAGGTTGGCTTCATGTTGCCCATCAGTGATCTATGGTTCCATTCCACTAGGAAACCTCATTTAATTCCTACTCTTTTTGAATCATGAAACATTGATCCCTCCATAAATAAGTGTTCGACGGAAGGTCAATCACAAGCTTCCTTGAATATATAATTATCTTTTAAATTTTTTATTATAATATTTTTTTAAAAATAATTACTTTTTAAAAGCCATTCATTTATTCTTAAAGCTACCTATTTATTTAAAATAAAAACTATTATATATGATTATTTTTTCTCTCACCCATGTGTACATAATAGGTGCGTCATAAAACAATTTTAATGAAATATTACATCTTGATCGAATTTGCTTCTAAATTAAAGCATAATGATAAAGTTATATCAGTTTAAAGATTAATAATAATCTAAACAAGTTACATAAATAAAATGATAAATTTTATCTTTTTTCTTGTACGTAAATTTATATATTGTCTCATAAATAATGCATCTATAGACTGTACACAACATCTACACCTCATCCAGCACATTCCCTTTGGTTTTTTTTAATAATACATTTATGCTACAAACTTCATATGTAACTAGTAGTTTAATTTTTTAAATAAAATTAAATGTGAAATGTTGGACGTGGGAATATTTAAATAATTAATAATATATTATATTAATGTGTGTATAATATTTTTATCTACTTGAATAAAAATATTAGTAGTTGATTTTTTTAAATGAAAGGTGGAAGTTAAATGCGGGAACATTCACATTATTAACGATAGTCTGTATATTATATATATCAATAATATTAACATGTATATAATATTTTTATTATGCTTAGACATATCAGGATGAACATATCTAAATGACTTTGTTTATTTGGTTTTGCTAATTCTAGTTGCCAATAATTGTATATGTATAGATTTTGTTTATGGATCAGGCCACGAATTGAAGATTTTAATGTTTGCCTTAGGTCTGGGTAAAGGGCCTAAAAACTCATTTTACTATTCATTATATTATTAAAATACTATATTATATTAGTATTTATATATTTTTATAATTAAATTTAAATCATTTTTATTATTAAAATTGTCTCAAATTATTAAAAATCTTATTCAAAGCTCATCCCATATACAAGGGAAAAGCCAGAAGAGATACGTAAAGGCCTTGGCCCTAATGGCTTTTGAAAATTTTTTATTTTAAGTTTGGATTTTTTTAAGTAACAAAATTTTTTAAAAAGTTTATTTTTGGCTAAAAAATTTATATATTAATTTTTTTGTTCTGATCTCCAATATAAAACTCTTAGCTTTGCCTTTACTTGTATAACTTAGACATATCAAAACGGGCAATAATCAACCCTTGGGCAAGTGTAGTATGGATACAGTGATGTATTTGGTAATAATATTTCTAGAACAAAGGTATAGTGCTTAAATTATAGTCTTAAAATATTTATACATGAAAATAATACAAGGATTTTCATTGTCATTTTCAGCATATAAATCACATGCATACAATAATGTAGTATTCTAATTCTTTTGATATTGTAAACACTTAATTTTATCTGAGCCCCCATGCAAGCATCACGGGGCATCATTAAGACCAAACGAGCAAGCATAACCCATCTTTCATCATTTTGAGCATAAGTAAGGTGTTCAAAGAGTCAAAGGTAAGCAAAATCCATATTTTCAACTAAATGTATTGATATATGTCCTTGGTGTATCGATACTATGGCTGCCACGTCTCCTAGGATGAGAAAATAGTGTAATGATATCAAGCATGACGTATTGATACATCCACTGTTTGTATCAATACATGTTCTCATTGTATTGATAAAGGCTTGGTAGTAGCTAATTTATGATTTTTTGGGCCAAAAGTATCGATACACATCAAAATGTATCAATACATTAGCCATATGTATGGATACATTCAAGCAAGAATGCCCAATGTATTATTGTATCGATACATTGGGCATTTTTGCCTGATTCATGGCATTTTCTTTACTGAGTGATTTTGATTTAAAACATAAGTTTGGGGTATGCCATGAATCAGGTAAAAATTTCATGAATCATGTGCCCAAACTTGTGTTTTAAATTAATATTACACGGTAAAGAAAATGCCATGAATTAGGCAAAAATGGCATTTTTGGTACCAAAAATCACCTAAATTCAAACCAAGCCTTATGAAATTTATTTTGGACCTTTCGAATGGATTAACACAATTTTTTTAGACCCATTAAGCTTGGAATATGGGACATTTTGAGAAAAAATATGATTAGATGGAGGGCAATATAGAGCTTTCACGAGGTATCAAACAATATGGAAGTTTCATGAGGAGAAATATGATTATATGGAGCATAATATTTTCATTTGTTGATAAATCTAATACCCATATTAAATGTTTATTTAAAAGTAATTATAGTAACTAAAATATCAATGTATCCTTTGCCATTAATGAAGAACTTGATATCAAATTTACTTTCTTCAATAATTAGGAGCATCAAGTTTTTCATCAACTTCTCAAATCTCATCAAAAATAAATTCAACTCTATTATATGCAACATAGAAATAATTTTATAAATTTTAAATCCCTATAATACAAAGTAAGTTAATATTATAACAAATGTACAATTAAATTAAATGTTATAAATTGATTAAATTACTTATTATATAAAAATAAATAATAGTATTAATTTAATAAAGTAATTTAAATAATTAATTGATATATCTAATGTTAGTCAAAATAATCGAATATTAAAATTTATCAATATTATATAATTTGAAACTTTGGATTTCATTTGCTATTAAATTGAGAGAATAAAATTCGTATATTACGATTAAATTTGTAATGATTTAATATGATTACATCTTTGAAAGGTATAAAAACATAAATTTTAAAATATTTATAAGCCATTCAAATTCACAAATATTTATAAATATTTCAAATTTACCACTAAATAGGCATCTAATAAATCCATGAATTTAAAAAATAATCACGAATGCTATATTTAATTATTTTATTGCACAATTAACATTATTTTTGAAATTCAAATCCATTTTTGAAATCCAAATTTCTAAATGCAACTTTAAACATTATAATAAATTGACTAAAACATCTAATAAAATAAAATAAAGAAAAAATTAAGAGCCTAGGTAAATAACACCCATTATTTATTGGGTTAAGAGTAAAAAGTTTTATGTATATATATATATATATATATATATATATGTCTATAAGTTTATTCATAACTTGTTTTATTCTAATGATTTTTTTTAATGTAACCCATTGATTTTATTACATTTACTTTATCTAGTGCTATTTTATATTTATTTTAACTCACTTATAAAAAAAAAAATTATGTAATCATTAATCATATCAATGCTAAATATCATAAAAACTAACAAAAGTATAAGTATATAATCATTATAAAAAAATATATATAAGAAATAAACAACTTATTTCTGATTTTACTATAAGTAAATACATAAATAGACCTGACTTAGATATTTATCTTTTATCTCAAGTTAAATGATAATATACTAAAAATTATAGATAATATTAAATATAATATATTAATACTCAATATATAAATAATATTATTATATAATTCAATATTTATATAAATAATTATTAATTCTTAAAATTTTAATTGTAGTAATTTTGCCACTACATAAATATAAAATTAATTATTACAATCAAAATTAGAAAAAGTTATTAATAACTTGTAAATTCTAAAATTGTCTAGCTCCGTCTAAACTTAACCAAACTTGAACTAATCAAATCAAAAATATTTCGAACTTGAAAAAACTTATAACCAAAGTGGTCCAAGATTGAGATAACTCGAACCATCTAAAATTATCCAAACCCAATCATCTGAATTTAAAATAAATTTAAATTTAAAATAACTCAAATTTAAAAATAATTTAATCAAACTTACGCGATTGTCACCTCTATGAATAAAGACCAGAAGAGTTTTAACACTAATTTTTAGTTCGGTCTCTTAGTTACTTTTCATTCGATATTAAAGCTCTCGGTATCATTCATAGGCTGGCTCAGAAAAACCAATGGTCTAATCAACCTCAGCCATATCATCGTGATTGGCTTTCATGGGCCTCAACTATGTCATTTGGTGGTTTGTGCTTTTTCAGCTTTAATCGAACGTTGAATGCGAACATGATTAATTCATCATAGACAAATAAAGCATCACAGCCGTTGGATCTAGGATTATGAGAAAATATTAGTATCAAGGGAGATGTACTGGATAGGGTAGTGGTAGTTATATATAAAGCGACTTAAGAAAGGTTCAATTTGTCTTGGGCATGCATCCATTAGCTACTATATACTACTAATTGCGTGAAATGTTATGTTAGATTAGAATAGATGGGTGATTTAAATAAGATAAAAGGTTTTTATTCAGCCAGCTAATGGTGTTGGATTGCAAGATCCAGCATTTATTTATTGAATGCATATAAAGATGGTAGTGCATATGTGCTTTCACTTTCATGGCTGCACCTGAAACCAAATTGACTAGGTAGTTGATCGTTGTAATCATTTATCGTAATCTCAAAGAGGATGGCACTAGTATCTTTCACATCCATCACCTGTTCAGTCACCACATGCAAAATGTTGCCATTGCTCTGAAATCCCCACCGCTCCTCATTCCATCCATTGCATGTTCCCACGGAAATAGAGTCTCCGCCAGCATTTGCATACTGAAGACACCCGCCTCGGTTCTTGTGAGGTCTAATGGTTCCATCTGGATATATAACCCATTGTTGTTCAGCATCGTTGCCAAACACTTTTCCAGCCACAATTGGTTTCCACTTGCTAGCAAGTACAGACCATTGTAACCGACAATGGTGGTTACTGATGGCTGCGTATTATTGTTGGCATACCAAGCTTGTTTAGAAGCATAAATATTGTTATCTACAACCAAATTAATCATGCCTGAACCATCTTTACTTTCAGTCAAGACTAGCCTGGATTTGGGATTTCTTATGCTTCCATCGCTATGGATTTCCCATTTGGTGGAATTAGAGACAGCTGTGTCACAATCATAGATCATCACATAATTTCCAAAGCTGTATCCATTAGTGGTTAAGCATTTTCTGCCAGATCTAATTGTGTTACCATTTGTTCTCAACATTCATAATTGATTGGTCTAATTCTGTCCACATTTCCATAAGATTATTTTGTTTCCATCACGGTAGCTTCCAAGCTATACAGTAACGTATAAACCATTTTGACCTATAATATGTGAGGTTGGTGATGAAACTCTTTCACACGTTTCACTGCTATCTTCCAGGCGACGAAGAAGAAAACCCAGATGATGATATCAATGCTGGCATGCGTAAAAGCCACAGATTAGCTCCTGTGTTTCTGCATACTAATGGCATCATTGCAATCGTGAAAATCACTTGTCTCAAGGTGCTTAAAACCAATTCTTGACCATCATTTATTAAACGGACTGCTGTTCTGAAAATTCCATCTGTTACAGATTGGATGGCAGAAGAGATGTCTTCCCAGCTGGTTTCATACCCCATCTCTAAACCATCTAGATAAAACACTCCATAAGTTCTATCGGCATGAGGCTGTGCAACTACAAGTATTTCTTGCTGGATGTTTCTCAATCGCATGGCTTCTGAAACCATCTGGACACAAACTAAAGTGCTGTTGCGATAGGGCCACATTAGAACTAGGTTGGAGATAATTCATGTTATCAATATGTTGGCATAGTTCGTCAATTCCAAGAGGGATTTCCCTTCTGTTATCCACTCCTGTAGCAGCTTCAAGCGCCCAATATCTATCAGTAAATGGAAGACACTCCCTTTGAGTGTTTGGAAATAAAGCATTACGTGCATCAGTCGAAACATCGTTAAAGAAGTAGGAACGTCCACTTCCACCTTGTCGATAACCCAAGGTATACATATTACTAACATTCAAAGCTAAAGCGACGGTCTTATTCCCATTTGAGAGTTCACCATTATATATTGCTCGGTATCAGTAAGCTACGCCGATTGAGGAGGCAACACCGGTATATCTCTGTTTCTATTTGCCTAGTCTATCAATGCATTGTACAGATCTTCATAAACATCAGATACGAGTTTCTAGTTGCATGCCTAGTGCTGAATCTCACCATGTAAATTTTGAGCTTGTGTTCATCTTCTGTCGCAGCGATGCAACATCATGGTTCGACCATGGATATCTAACAAGCCCATATTGCCAATAGTAGAACAATCCACGCCTTCATTTTGTGTTGATAGAACGAATCTTTCATTTCATAGAGTAGAATTTTTGAAAGTATATCTGCTGAAAGATTTTTGAACGTAGAGAGTTTTGCAATGCTTGGCTTTTCTACTTGTGCTTCTAATGGGACGAGGGGAGCGCCTTTTATAACGATTTTTCTAACCAATAATTCAAAAACACTAAAACACATACATCAATGCTAGAGATGGCAAAATGAACCCAAACCCAAAAATCAATCCGAAAAAATTCGAGTTTGAATTCAAATCAAATCTGATTTAACCAAAAAATTAATAGCTCGAACCCGAGAAAACTCAAACCCGAAATGGCCGAGATCCAAAATGATCCAAACTTGAAAGAATCTAAACTTGAAAGAACCTGAAACCGAAAGGATCCGAACTCAAACCCGAAAGAACTCGAATCGGAGCCTGATTGAAACCTAAACTTGAATTTAATACTAAAAATAAATATGATGAAATTATAATTAAATAATATTTTACAAATAAAAAACTTTAATTATCCATTCTATTTTAATCTTCTTTAATTTAATTAAATACCATAGAGCTTAATTTATATTTTATATATGATTAAACTTGCTCATGGGTTGGTTGGGCCATTGTTTAAATTCTTTTAAAATCTCAAGCTCAAGCCCTTACTTAATGTGCCTAGATCAACTTGTTTAAGCCAAAATTACTTCATTACATTAAAGAATATTTTTTATTAATATTTATATATTTTTATTTAAATTTAGATAAATATATGCTATTTTAATTTAAAATCATTGTTCCACGCTGGGTTGGGCAAGTCTGAAACAAAAATATGAGAACTTGACCCAAACCCAATTAAGTCGGGTGGTTATCACAACCCTTGAGCAAGTCTATATATAATCAAATAATAATTTATCAAAAAGTAAATCATATTATGAGCTTTGAAAATATTATAAATAAAGTATATCATCCATTTATTAAATTTTTTAAATTTAATTAGTTAAACTCATTAAAGATTAAGAGTTTATATACATTAGTAGTAAAATTTTAAATATTTTTTTAAATATTATTATTATTATTATTATTATTATTATTATTTCAAATAATTATAATTAGAGTCTGATAATAGTGTAATAAAATAATAAGATAAATTAAAAAAATATGAAAGCTATAATAGATAATACCATATCAAAAGTGAATTAAATATTAAATATTAATACCGTATATAATTTAATTAAATATTAAAAACTTAATTTATATTTTATATGTGATTAAACTTGCTCATGGGTGAGGCCAGGCCATAACCTAATTTTTTTAAAAAATCTCAAGTCTAAGCTCTTATTTTACATGCCTAGACCCACTTGTTTAAGCTAGAATTACTGTTCATCATATTGAATAGTATTTTTTATTAATATTTATATATTTTATAATTAAATTTAAATAAAATATATGTTATTTTAATTTAAAATCACTGTTTCGAGTCGAGCCGGGCTAGTTTGAAATAAAAATATGAGAACTCAAGCCGAGACCCAATTGGGCTAGGTGGGTAGCTCGATCCTTGAGCAGGTTTATATATGATAAAATAATAATTTATAAAAAATAAATCATATCATGAGCTTTGAAAATTTTATCAACAAAATATATCACCATTTATCATATTTTCTTTAATTTATTTAGTTAGACTTGTTAAATATTAAGAATTTATATATATTAATAGTAAAATTTTAAATACCTCTTTGAATATTATTATTATTATTATTATTATTTCAAGTAATGATAATTAGAGGTTTCATAATAGTATAACAAAGTAATAAAATAAATTAAAAAAATATAAAAGTCATAATATATAATATCATATCAAAAAAAAAAAAAATCACATGTCAAACTAGAAACTAGACTACGCATAAGTAAGATAGCTTGCCTGATTATGCTCGGATATCAGATTTTAAATTTTAAGCAAGCTTAATCAGAAATAGTGTTTTTTAATTTTTAAATTTAATTATAAAATGAGTAAATTAATATAAAAATAATTTTTTAATATTTATAAATAGTAATTTATACTTAAATGGGTTGGTCAGGCCAAATTCAG
>JBBYHM010354819.1:5151-15283 GCA_038381775.1 Adansonia rubrostipa | reverse complement strand
CTTTTCTAAATTTCCATAATGGTCCTCATGTGATACAAAACATGAAATCAATCATTAAATATATTTAAATCAACACAAAAATCATGCTAAAGATTGTAAGGAAGTTTTGGCCAAACATTTTAAGCCTAAAAATAACCTTTTTATTATTTCTAGCAAACAAGTCCGTATATATTTTTTATATTTCCATATTGGTCCCTACATGTTATATATTTACAAAACAACATCAAAAACATCAACCAATCACACTTTGTTAGGCTTGACTGACATGGATCCACCTATCCATTGCGTTAAAAAATTTTGGAAATCTTATTTTTAGGGTCTTTCAAAAATCACAAAATAACATAAATCAACATAAAAATAACAACCAACACTAAGGTTAAGCCCTGTATGTGTTTCGACCATCTAGAAAACAACAAGTAATTTTTCTTTAACACAATAATCATACATCTAGGTTCTACCAAACTTAAATCAACATTATCATGTAAGAAATCATGAAAAATAAACCTAGAAATATGTTTTAACAACATATTAACAAGAAAATAAGAAGGAAAATAGTATCGACATGATTATATACATATGACAAAATCAACATCATCTCAACAACAATATCAACACATCAATAATGACATGAATATGTAAGAAAAATATGTTATTATTTAGAAAAATCAAGCATAACTACTAAAATCAAAGAAAATGGATCATGGCCATCAAGCTTAACCTTTCTACATGAATCAAGATCCAGTGCTAAAATGATTTTTGCTCATCAAAAAGAAGAAAATTGAATGAAAAAAAAAAAACAAAACTTTAAGATTTTAGAATAATTTCTACCTTAAAAGCTTTGAAAACCTGGAAATTTTTCAATTTTGGCAGTGTTTTTTTCTCACCAAAAGCCAAAATTTTTTCTTAAGCTTTCTCCTCTTACTTATAAGGGGAAGAATCAACCAATACTTGGCTGAAATTAGCTTGGTCATTCTTTTTTTCTTTTCTTTTATTTTTTATTTGATTTTTAATTAATGAATTTATAAGAAGCTGTAATTAGCATTAAATATATATATATAACATTTGTCATATCAAAATCTCTTTAATGATGATCAAGATAAGATTATCTAATTGAATGATTAAAACCACACGTAAAATTTTGTGAGAAAAATCTTCATATAATGGAAATTGATATTTGAAAAAATGCAAAACTCATAAAATAAATTAAAATTTCAAAATGTGAATTAATATATATTTAATAAAAAATTTTGAGAAATTTTAAAATTTATAAACTCAAAAAAATCCAATCAAAAAAATTTACGGAGTAAAAAAACTTTATAACTTGGAAACGAGAAAAATCTTTAAAATGGATTGGGATTTTTCAAAATCGATTTTATGATAATTTAATGGGAATATTTAAAAATTTTTTAAGTTTAAAACTTGAGAAAATTCTACCAAAAATTTTATAGGTCAAGGAATTCTTGTATTTTGGAATCGAGAAAATTTTAAAAATACATTGAAAGTTATATAAAATGAGTTAAATACAACATATTATCCAAAATATTAATTTATAACATAGTAAAGATGAAAATTCGAGGTCCAAAACAAGTTTTTACTAAAAAATTAGCAAGCAAAATACTTACAATTCTGTGAGAAATTCAAAAACAATTGGCAAAATTGACAACTTGACATCTTCTGTATAAAATACCAATATATAATTTATGTTTCTTTAGAATACATATCGGCATAAATACTATACAAGTGTCAATAAAAATATACAATGATTAACTTTCTGAGTTTTCCTAAAAAAATCTCAAAAAATGCCTAAAAATGAAAATTTTGATCATGACATTATTTGCACAAATATTTTTCCAAATTTAACAAGAGAATATTTAAAAACTGATTTTTGTCTCAAATATTCATATTTTTTATCTGAGATTGATCTTCAAATGGTACTTTTTCTGTCACGTGCACATATGGCCATCTATGCATGACAAAATAAGTTATAAAAATGTGTAAACTACCTAGCGAGGTCTACCTCTACTAAGGTGGTCGGTCAATTCTTAGTCTTAGATATTTACGACAATTAAGGAAGAGGTTCAGATAAAATTATGTGCTATACACCTTTACACTTCATGTCTCAATTTAGACATTATTTTAATAAGAAAATCGTATTAGTAAGGTCTTCATTAGACTACAAAATCTAGATTTCACAAATCTAATTTTTCCTTAATAATAAAACCTTTCAATTAAGTCCTTCATTTAAATTACCTTTCATTTAATTAAGTCATGCTTAATTAAATCCCAGATTTAATCCAATGATTCTACCTTATTGTGTGTGACCCATTATATTCCCAACTTGTTGGCGATCAATGTAAATAATCTCATTAATTATGTTTATAGATTAATAGAGGAATCTAGCAACCCATCATGACTACCCAAATGTTGAAGATTCAATGTGACCTTATAAAAACCTCTCAATAACTAGCCTATCAATATAATAAGATCCTTTCACCATATATCCCAGATTGAGGATGAGCATGGTGTAGTGTCTACCTAATCCTCTATCCAAATTAGTTCTTACTACTTATGGTTAATGTTCATGGATATATGAGGAATGACTTTTTATATTCCAAATATATGCTCTAGCAGAGACTTTAATCCAATTAACCATAGTTAAAAACACTCAAGATATGTCTCCAGTGTCACTCGGAGTGGTAAATCTTGTCTGGATTACTCATTCATCTACTGTATGATTCATGTCATACCTAAAACCACCCTACCATAAGCATTCATCTTTTGTGGACTCTTTTGTGATGGAATCAAAGCATAAAACTCCTCATACGAAATTTCTTGGTATCATAAGTCTGAGGACTATTATACAAAAGTGGCACATGACAACATATTCTATAGGCACTTAAGTGACATCTACTAAATAGAGCTATCATGCAGGCCATGTTCAGTGAACTTGTTTCCATAAAAGAAGCACCCATATGCTATTCCTAAGTATCTCATTTACTTTAATCTTTATGAGATCAAAGGATTGCATGCATCCTATGCATAAACACTTAACATATATTAGTCTTCGTGCATTGTTAATGCCTCATCTTGACAATATGATGCTTGGAAACATTTTTAGAAGCACAACTTGGATGCATAAGGATCTCATTTTCATAACTGGTGTATTAGCTTTGCAAGGTCATTGTGTTTCAAGAGTTTTATCCAATTAGTATTTGCATGAATATCAATCATGCCACTAATATGAATAAAAACCTATGTTACTTTAACTTAGTAACTTATATGTAGTTATTTGACCATGTATCCCATGTCTCAATCCAATTGGTTCAAGGGCATACACCAACATAACTTTAATGCCCATTGCGACTACAATGTCAGGTTAGTAGGGCACAATACCGAGAACTACATTTTTTTCAAATGGGGGTACAAAGCCTCATTAATTCAAAGGTTTTGCAATTTAAGATGAATCAAGGGCCAAATGTTGCTGTAAATCCCCACCAAACAATGGGCCAAATGTTGCTATAAATCCCCACCAAATAATGTCAAGCTGATAGTAAATATGACCCATGTTGAAAGTGATTGTCAGATCAAAAAGAGCATAGAAAAAGTTAAGACATCAATGAGTATGGTTTGGAAGATATTGATTCAGGCATGAATGCTGAACGTAATTAAAAGTTAAAAGAAGAACTTATTGATTTTTGTGACTTTCATGCTATTTGTGGCCATACTTTTCAGACATGCAAAGGATTTCATGCAATGGTCTAAAGAATGATAGACAAAGGCAAAAATTTGAATTCTATGACAAAAAGAAGCAAGCATCTCCTACTAAATCAGTGAATATGATTAAGGAAGAAATAACACAATAACTATACAGGAGAGGATGAACCCTTATCTTTTATTAACAATCAAATTCTGGGAAAAGCTCTTTGATGCTTATGTTAAGGTTGTTCATAAAGACTCCTGCACTATTCCTATATAAGAGAGACAAAGCCATCCCTTAGAAATATAAAGGTTAAGTCATGATGATCGAGGAGCCCACCAATTAACCACTGCTATTGATTTGTCAAGAGTTAGCTATTTGACATGCAGTAGCAGATGTTATGCACCTTGAACTCAAAAAAGTTAGAAAATTGATGCCACCCTGACAATTAAATATATCAAGAAACAACAAAAGACCTAGAGCTAAAAAAGTTAAAAGGGCAATGGTTGAAAAAAAGTCACCGGGTTTGTGAAATTCATCAAATACATTGAGTATAATATCCTCCATTACTTGAGCAAACAATCAACTAAGATCTCTGTACTATCTTTACACCTTAACTTAGAAGTTCATTAAAATGCACTATTGAAGGTGTTGAATAAGGCATATGTGTTACTAGACATTTCGTAGGAAAATTAGATTGTATAGTGAGCAACATCACTATCGATAACTACATCTTGTTCACTAATGGCAAGATCATTTTTGGACACAAGGGTAACTACAAAGCCCTACATATCACTACACATTGCAAAAGCTACATTCTACCAAAAGTTCTTATAGACAATGGTTATGCCCTTAATGTCATACCTATGGTTACTTTGAACAAACTTCATATCAATGCACCTCATATCAAGCACAGCTATATAATAGTGTAAGTATTTAACGAAACTTGTCACTAAGTCATTGAAAACATTATCATTCTACTCCAGATAGGCCCCTACATTTATGAAATTAACTTTTAAGTAATGTACATTGCTCCATCATACAATTGCTTACTAGAAAAGCCTTTGATGCATTTAGTCAGGGTAGTATCATTATCCTTGCACTAGAAACTAAAATTCATAATTAACAAGGCAATTAGTGTCGAGCCAAAAAGGAAATGATACACCTTTACTGATGACACTTACATTGGGCCAAATAAAGATACACTGGGCCATCTTTTTAGTCATTCTAGTTTGTTAATGCTGCATTCATAAGAGAAAGCCTACTGATAGTTAAGCTTGGCTGTCAAGGAATAGTCACATAAGTCTAAAGTTAACTATTGGAAAAGGTTGCCAAGCTAGAAAAGAGCTTGGTAAAAATCTACAAGGTATGGCCAGAGCTTTAAAAGTCATTAGCCAGGTTAACAAGATGGGCCTAAGATTCAAGTTCGATATGCAGCGAAGAAACAGCAAGTCAAAAAGGCTAAGGTTTAAGAGTTAACCTATTTATTTGATTAAGAGTTAAGTCTAGAATCGATGGTATTCGTGCTAATCCATAATACTTTTCGATTAGAAGGATGTTGGATCTAGATCTAAATTAGTTAGAAAAGATGAAAGTCAAAGATGTTCTGACCATCATAAACCATGCACTTTGTAACCTCTATGTCCATACCATTAATAATCATCCAAGTCTACCAAAACCAAGCAATAGAACCTATCCCCATCTTTTAGAATGTGTTTTTAAGAATGAGGCCATGTTAGAAACCCTATGCTTTTAGTCTATTTCCATGTAATGTCAAGAATTAAAAACCTATTTGTTTCTGCACGATAGCTTGTAGGGATCCTATGTAATGGGCATCATTTATCAAATATTATCAATAAAAATGACTTTTGTAAAAAGCATTTCATTTTGTATGCCTATCTTTATCCCTTACCATTATTTGAAATTTTATATATGTTTTTGTTTATGTTATTTATTTCCTTACCCTTTCAGGTACTCTAATAAAAGTGACATGGATGTTTTCAATGAGCTCCTATAGGTCGATTTTGAACAATCGATCTGCACTAGTAGAGTTAATTCTAACAAAGATACTGAAAGGAGTTCTATGCCACCAGATCTGTACTATTAGTAGAGCGTGAGGAAAAATAGATTTTACCTATAAGGAGCCAAATGAAGTTATAAATTTTAGGACTAAAGAAGATAAAAAAGAAGTCAACATCAAAAGTTCCATATAACCTTTTACTTGAACCAAGTTGATTAGCCTACTTTTAGAGTATTGAAATGTAATCGCCTAGTCATATCAAAACATGCTTAGGCTAGACACTAATATTGTGGTCCATAGGTTTCCCTTCAAACCTAAATGCAAACCATCCAGCAAAAGCTAAGAAAGATGAAACTAGAGATGCTCTTTAAGATGGAGGAAGAATTAATAAACCATTTGAGGCAAGATTCCTTGAGGTAGCTAAATATCTAGAATGGGTTACCAATTTGTTTTAATCCTTAAGAAAGATGGCAAAGTATGAATGTATGTTGATTATTAGGATTTGAGCTGAGCCAATCTGAAAAACAACTTTCCATTCACATTGACACTTTGGTCGATAATACCATTAAGAACTCTTCTTTGTTCTTATTCATGGACTGATTTTTGAGCTATAATCATATCCAAATGGCACCTAAAAACACGAAGAAGACTACCTTTATAACCATATGGTGCACATGCTACTACAAGGTCATGCTTTTTGGGCTTAAGTACATGAGTTATCTTATCAAAGAGACATGCTAACACTATTCAATGATCTAATGCGTAAGGAGATTAAAGTATACATGGATGATAGTTGCCAAATCAACATAAGAAGATAAGCATGTCCATGATCTTCAGAAACTCTTTGAACAACTATGAAAGTTCCAGCTGAAGTTAAACCCTATCAAGCATACCTTTGGTGTCACATCTGAAAGCTACTAGGTTTATCATCAATGAAAGAGGGATCAAAGTTTACCCACATCAAGTCAAGGCTATTCAAAAAATGCCACTACATTAGACCTAAAAAAAGGTAAGAAATTTCTTGAAGAGGCTGAATTACATCTCTAAGTTCATATCCTAGCTCACGATAAATGTGACCCAATCTTCTGACTCTTCCACAAAAATAAAACCCTAAGGAATGGAATAAAGAATGTTAGAAAGCCTTTAATAAAGTCAAACAATACTTGTTAAACCCACTAACACTAATGTCGCTAGTTTTTAATTGACCTCTAATCCTTTACATATCAGTCTTTGATAAATCCATGGGTTATGTGCTCAAGCAACATAATGAGTTAGGAAAGAATGAACAAGCTATTTACTACCTGAGTAAAAAAGTTCATGAAGTATGAAAATAGCTATTTCTAGTGGAAAAGTTACGTTGTGCCCTAGCTTAGATCGCCTAGAAGCACAGGTAATATATGTTATACCATGCCGCAGGGCTAATTGCGAGGCTTGATCCCATCAAGTATCTATATGAAACCCTTGCACTATAAAGAATATTAGCTGGATGGCAATTTATTCTTTTTGAATATGACATCATCTATGTCAACCTAAAAGCCATTAAGGGTAGCACAATAGCAAATTTCTTGGCAACCCAAGCTATGAGAGACTATAAGCCTTTAGACTTCGATTTCCCATACAAAAACCTAATATGTATAACCGAAGAAGGAAAAACCCCTAATCATAACCAATCTTGGAAAATGTACTTTGATGAAGCTTCAAATGCTTTGGGACATGGATTTTGGCCAATACTAATTTCATCAATGGGAGTCACTATCTTTTCATAGCTAAACTAAACTTTGATTGCAGCAACAACATAATGAAATACGAAGCCTATGTCATGGAGCTTCAAGCAACTATCAAGAGAAATGTCAAGACTTTATGAGTTTTCAGGAATTCAGCCCTAGTTATCTACTACTTGAAAAAGGAATAGGAAATTTATGACCCCAAACTGGTTCATTATGGAAAATTAATCTCAAAACTCAAAAAAAATTTAAAGACATCAATTTTTAGCATTTATCTAGAGAAAAAAATCAAATAGTCAATGTCCTAGCTACCTTATCATCAATGTTCAAATTTAATCAAGAATCAGATGTCACTCTTATTCAAACGAGCATCCATAAAACTTCAATACACTATCAAAACATTAAAGAAGAGATGGATGGCCTATGATGGTACCATGACATCTCTGCTACATTCAAGATCAATAATATCTTGAACATGCCATAAAAAATAATATAAGAAAAGTTAAGATCAGGTGTTGCTCAGATGTGTTACTGCTCTCGAAGCTAAAAGAATCCTAAAAGAAGTTCATGAGGGGATCTGCAGCATGCATGCTTAAGACACTAGATGGCTAAGCAAGTTATGAGATAGGGCTATTATTGGTCAACCCTCGAAAGAGACTATACCAATTACACCCAAAAATGTCATAAGTGTCAAATTTATATAGACAAGAAAAATGTCCCACCCTTCATTACTTTATTTCATGACAGCAACCTTTATCTTTGTAGGGCATGGATATGATTGGGCCTATCACCCCTAAGGCTTCCAACGAACACAGATTTATCCTAGTGGCAAATGATTACTTCACTAAGTAGTAGAAGCAACCTTATATGTTAATGTCATTAGGTCAATTGTGTGCACGTTTATAAAGTGGGACATCATTTGTCAATATGGGTTTCCCAAACAAATCATCACGAGTAATGCTTGCAACTTGAAAAATAGCATAATGCAAGCAGTATATTCTCAATGCAAAATTCAGCGTTATAACTTAATGCCATATCATCCGAAAATGAATAGGGTAATCGAGGTAGCCAATAAAAACATCAAGAGAATAGTTGAAAAAATGGTCAAGACCTACAAAGATTAGCATGAAAAGCTACCCTTCACACTGCATACATATCGAACTTTAGTTTAGACTTCTATGGGTGCTATCCCATTTTCCCCTTGTCACAAAATGGAAGTCATCTTACCTATTAAAGTCAAAATCCCCTCTCTAAAAGTCTTGATAAAGGCCAAACTCGAAAAAGTTAAATAGGTCAAGAACATATATGATCAGCTAAATCTTATTAAAGAAAAGTGGCTGAAAGCCATTTGCTATGGCAAATGTATTAAAAGTGCATGATAAGGGCCCATGATAAGAAAGTTTATCCTCACCAGTTTCATAAGCTGAACTGGTGCTTAAAAAAAATCCTTTTAATCCATAAAGATGCTTGAGGCAAATAGACCTCTAATTAAGAAGGACCTTATGTCATGAAATAAGCCTTCTCTATAGGGGCCCTGAACTTAACAAAAATGGATGGCAATGTCTTACCCAATCCAATCAATTCAAACTATGTTAAAAAATACTATGCTTAAAAGGCGAAAACTTAAAAGGGCATCTTTTGTCAAAAATAAAATAAAAAAGAAAAAACAAAAAAAAGAGTTAAAAAAATGTTAAAAAAGGGTCTTGAATAAAAACTCAAAACGGCATCCGAGTAGCCAACTTGACTTGAGTCAAAACCTTAAAAATATGACTCAAAAAAACTACTTTCACCAAACCCTAACCTCATCTAAACCAAATCAAGTCTTATCTAAGCACTTATTAAAAACCTAAATCAAAATACACCTAATCCTCACTATATTGCATCAAACAAGCCTTACCTTGAATAAACCAAGTCAAAACCACGATCAAATCAAATCAAACCCTAGCTAAACAAGTGTTAAACCTTATCAAAAACTAAATCGAGTTTAAAGGGATAAGAAGGTAAGGTGTTTGAACTTAAGGCAAAAGCAAAATGGCACATGGTAACCTTAGGGTCTTTAAAAAATTAACTCAAGTCACACATGTTGATCTTTAGGAAGAGATCTCGAGGTGAATCAGAAGAAGCCTTCATGTCATGGCTATCAAAGGCATCAATCACCTAGATTAGCTTTTTGTCATTATAACTTTTGTTAAACATTAATACAGCTGTATCACTTTCTTTATCATTAATAAAACACTATCGTGTTTCTTTTTAACCTTTTTTGTATTACATTATCTTGTTATTTAACTAATAATACTTGATAATCGAATGAATTCACATCAAGATTTCTTGATATTATATCAAAAAAAGAAGAGCATGAGAAGCTCTACTCATGCCTTGATTGCCAAGATCATAAACCCCTTACATTTAACAAATAACAATCGTGATCATGTACCAAATCTTTCCCAACTTCCAAAAGTCATTAGTCATGAAAGACGTTAAAACCTAAGTAGAAACCATCCAATCTGGTCAAAAAACCTTGTTGAAACCCAAACAATAACCCATCTAGTTAAGATAAATCGATAACCAAGCCAAGGTCACCCAACCTTCAAACCATCAGCAAAACCAATAGAATTTGTTAGAACAGACCATCATATATCCTGAAATAAGATCCTCAAATAGTTGAAAAAAGTTATTAGACATCCTAAGTCA
>JBBYHM010354809.1:0-22624 GCA_038381775.1 Adansonia rubrostipa | reverse complement strand
GAAGTATATTTAAAATGATATTTTGTGGGTTTTTCTAGTGTTAATTAGTATCCATATGTAGCTTTCTAGGTCATATATAACTAACAAAACAAAAGAAAGAAAGAAAGAAAGAAAGAAAGAAAGAAAGAACAAGAAATGAGCAAGCATCTAGAAACAAATTACTATATGGTTCATTTAAAACACATAAAAGAGCAGCAAGCTTAATTAGATGTCAAGAAACCATAAAAATAAACACAATATAAATCTATATATAGACAATAAATCAAATATAAATTTATAGATTTAAGTCACAAGTCTTATTCAAGAATACAATGTAAGCTATTGTTAAAGTTAATTCCGTTAACTGCTTTCAAACATAACTAATTTCAAATTTCTGTCAAGCTTAACTACTTACAATTTTTTTTTAGAATAAAAATTAAAAAAAATAAATAAATAAATAAGGAGTATACCACAAGGTTTTGGGTTCAGTATGTGATAATTCTTTTGGCCTAAGATAAACAAAAGAAAAACTTAGGATTTAAATGTACAAAAACTTCTACCTTTATAAATGAAGGACAAAATACCAGAAAATTATATAATATTAATATAGCATACTCGTTTGGTTTTAGAATGAAGCCATTAATTTTATTTTCTCGCCGAAATAGAATTCTGCATATATAATCAAAGTAAAAAAAAAAAAAAAATTAGAAGATACTAAATTAGTAAGTATAAATGTGATGCCAATATTAATTAATTCATAACTTTATCTTTTAATGAAAAAAAATTAATGATTCATATATCATTTAAAAAATATATTGTATTAGAAACTAAAGTCTCATGTAAAAAAATAAAAATAAAAAATCAAGTCTGGCTTCCATCAACTTATTGTTGGTGGATTTCATTAAGCGGCCATTAAACATCTTACGTACGTATACAAACAAGCAAAAACAAGAGTTAAAATCAATTACATTGGAATGTTATTTATTTATTTATTTTTAGCTATCCAATACCTTTATAAATTTATTTTTCATTATTTATTTTGATTTCTAAATTAGTTTTTTTGTAAATTTTCTTCCGCAAACATGATTGAAATATACCAAATTGCAAATAAAAACTTTAAAATTTAAAAATTAAATTTCCTAATAATCAAATTATATTTTTTATTTGTACAAGCAACTTTATTTTAAAATGTTTATAGTTTAATTAATTACTTTGATAAATACAATTATGCTTTGTTTATAATTATTTGCTTTAAACATTTAGCAACTCTTTTTGAACAGGTTTAGTCATATTGTCTTCTATTGGCTAATAGTTGGACTTTCATTGTGAGACCTGAATTTTTATTCAATCCTTTTTGCGTGAAATATGATTAAAATATTTGAAATTAAAATTGTTTTCATCTAATTTCACTTGCTTTTTAAGAAAATCTTACTTCAAAAATATTATTAAGTAGTTACGTATGAGAGCAAGTAATCAAATTCATTAAAATAATTATTTTATACACTAATAATAAAAAAATTTCATAAAAAAATATTATATGATATAGATCCCATAAAATCTATTTTTAAAAAATAAAAATAAATAAATAAGATACATATCAATTTATAAATAAAAATTTATAATTTTTTTCTTTTTAAATATGAAATAATTATCTATTCTAGTTTACCATATTTTGACTAATCCATTCGCAAAACACGTGGCTTGAATTTATGAGTGAGACACGGATGAATGGCACTGAGGCGAAAAATTATATCATGAGTCATTTTCATCATGTCATTCATAGTCTCATTCAATTAAATTTATCTATGTCAGTTATTTTTTTTACATCAGTATTTTTTAAGCCTTTTTCATCACGTCATCCATTGTCCCATCCAATTAAATTTATTTATTTCAGTTATTTTTTTCATATTAGATATTTATTAAATAATTTTAAAAATTTTTGTATGAAATTAAAAAATGCTGATGTGAAAAAAATAACTGATATAAAAAAATTTAATTGGACGAAACCATAGATGACGTGATGGGAAGAGTTCATATATAATTTTTCCACTGAGGCGGGCCGCTCAAGAAAACAGTTGGGTGGGGAAGGGATTCTCAATTTTCACTTTCAACGCCAATTCAAGAGCATTACAAATAACCTTTGCTTGGCTATTAAGTATTTTTCTCTTTTTTTTTTTTTTTCTCTATCATTTTTTTCCTTTATTTCATGCAAAGAATAAACTAGAGAAAAAGCACAAGGCAAAGAAGAATCCTAGCGGCGGTTGTACTCAACAAAGGTTATTTTTGGTCATTTGATTATTTGTTTATTTTTTATATTATAATTACATTTAAAATATTTTATATTTATTTAAATTTTAATATATTAATATTTATATTATTTAAATTTTGATAAATTTATATATTTATTTAATATTTATATTAACTTTTTTATTATATTAAATTTTAATTATTTTCTTGCATGTGGTTCTCAAAATTATAAGCTTTGAACTACCAATAAACACTTCAAAAAGTACTATCGAGCCACGTCGCCGCATTTTCCACATCAAAACCGGTTACTTGTTTAAATGGCACAATCAAAATAGCCCGCACAAACAAGAATTCAAATAAAAGAGAATACACGGCGAGATGTTTCCCTCGAGATAATTTTCATCAATATGTTGAGATGATTAATGTCGCATGTTTTCAACAAGGATTTTGAAAATCTTTTTTGATAAAGTATTTTTTTTGTGAAAGTGTTTTTCGATAAACTGTTCCCATTGAGATGTTTTTCAACGAAGTATTTTTTAACAAAGGGTTTCGTCGAGATGTATTTTTCAGCAAAGTGTTTTTATCATGATGCTTTTTTGACGAAGTATTTTCGTCAAAATGTTTTTTCGTCGAAGTGTTTTTTGTTAAGATGTTTTCTGGCAAAATGTTTTCCAACGAAGTGTTTCTTGACTAAGTTTTTTCTCGCCAGAGTGTTCTTCATTGAGGTGTGTTCGGCAAAGTGCTTTCTAATGAAGTGTTTCCCATCGAGGTGTTTTTCCGTGAAGTGTCTTCATCGAGACCTTTTCTTGACGAGATGTTTTCTAGCAAAATGTTCTTAGTCCAAGTTTTTTTCAATAAGATTTTTTTTGATAAAGTATTTTTTAGTGAAGTGTTTTTCCGATGAAGTGTTTCCTATCAAGGTATTTTTCTACAAAGCAGTTTTTGGTAAGATGTTTTTTGTCAAGATGTTTTTTGGCAAAATTCTTTTGCCAAGGTGTTTTTTTGGCAAAGTATTTTTGTCGAAGTATTTTCTATCAAGGCATTTTCCAATGAAGTGTCTTAGCAAAGTATTTTCTTGGCGAAGTGTTTTTCAACTAAGTGTTTCCCATTTAAATGTTTTTTGACGATGTGATTTTCTTCGAGATGTTTGTTGGCGAAGTGTTTTCCGATAAAGTGCTTTATGTCGAGATCTTTTTTAACGAAATATTTTTCGACGAGATATTTTCTGAAGAAGTGTTTTTCATTAAGATGTTTTTTGATAAAGTGTTTCTTGATGAAATGTTTTTGGCGTAGATGTCGTTTGAAAAAAATCTGGTTTTCAAATATTTTTCATATATTACCTTTTTTTGAGTATTGAAAGAAAAAGATTTAATTTAGATTTGGTTTAGATTTTTTCGATCCATGTTTCAATTTTATTTTTGCTTATATTTTTATTTTTTCCCCATAAAATTATAGTTAAACTGAACAAAGAAGTTGAAGCTATGGATGTTGTATTTCCAAGTCATAACTTAAAAATAAACAATTAACTTTCAGCAACAAAGTGGAAATGTTCTCATTCCATCCATCATTTTTATAAATATGTAAATAATCCAACTTAAATTATGTATACTATATATCTCGCTAATACTAATTTCCTCTCCTAAATGCAAAGTAGTTAAAAAAATTAGAAACATATTATTTTTCTTTTGGTTTTAGTACATATGTATATCAATATGTTTCGGTATACTATTTTGGTTTACCATTTATTTTCAAATATATTTACAACGCTTGTTTCTAAATTTTCTAATAAAACATATATTGTACATGAACAAATATATCAAATTACACATATATTTAATTAACTTAAAATTTTATTAGCAAAATCTTGATTTTTTCAACTAAATGAACTCTTGTAACTATCAAAATCTTAATATTTAATCAACTATGATTTATTCCAAAAAAAAAAACTTTCTTCTTCAATCTCCACAAGATATGTCATTTAATGCACAAACAAGATTCACCAAATCTCGAAAAACAAGATTTTCAAATCTTAAAATTTATTAAAAATTAAATAAAAACTTAAAATTTTATTATCGAAATCATGATTAATTTTTTTTACTAACTGAATTTTTGTGGCTATCAAAATCTTAATATTTAATTAATTATGATTTATTCAAAAAAATTCCTCCTTCAATCTCTACAAGATATGGCCTTTAATGCAAAAAAAAAAAAAAAATCTTGAAACCCAAATTTTCAAGATTCGACAAATCTTGAGAGTTCAAGATTTGGCAAATCCTAAAAACAAGGTTTTGCATATGTTGAAAAACAAGATTTTTAAGTCTTAAAATTTATTAAAAACTAAATAAAAACTTAAAAACTCATCGTAAACCATGCTTGAATAAACATTTCGTTAAAAGATTCGATCTTCAGCAATAATTCGAGCTGAAAATGAAGAAACATGCAAGGAAATAAAGATAAAAAAATTAGTTATTCCAATAAACAATAAAGATAAAAAGACAACAAAAAACCTAAACCTTATCATTTAACATAATATAGCAATTTTAACATTATGGCCAAGTAAAAACATAAATATTTGGCTCAACAATCTCTAAACCATTTTAAGCTCCATGCAAAGGTTAGCACTCTTCATTGCAACAGTATAACCAAGATCTTGCCTATCTTAAACAAATTTTAGATTTGAGCATTTCAAGTGAATTTTTAGCCAAAGTGGTATGTATCGGATCAGTGAGTGTATCGTTTTTGTTTTGGCACTAGTACGTGCCAATACCAGTGTGTTTTAATGTACTATTTTGGGTTTATCAAACTTTGAACATTTTAGTTTATATATATATAATATTTTCAAATATGAAATAAATAAGATTAAATAAATTTTATATATCAAATACTTATCAATTATATATAAATTCTAAAAAAACTTTATTAAATATAAAAAGACGAATATCAGTCTAAGTAGTACAACTGAAACTTTTTAATATCTATCACATTTGCGAGTAATTATGTCTAATATTTATTAAATTTATGAGTTATTTTATTTAATATTCATCAAATTTATGAGTAATTATGTTTAACTCATAAAATCGACGATCAATATTAGTCTCATTTTTCTTTTAGAAACATATGTTATGCACTAGTCGATACAACTATTTTTAATCGATAAAACTAAAACAGACTGATAACTATCGGTATAGGCCGTTACCAAAACCGGAATGGTACCAAAGGTTACTAGTACCAGTTTAGTTGAAAATTGATACTATCGGCTAGTACAGTCAGTATCGATACGATACCAACAATCATATTTTTAACTCTTTAACAGGGTAAATTAATCTCTCATTATATATTTTAAACAGTTAAAACATGTTTAATATATTATCAAAACACATCCGCTTCTGTTTTAAACCGTTTCATCTCATTGCAAAATCCAAGGTACATGAATGAAAATAGCCCAAATCATCCAAATCTAAACAATCCAAGGCAAGGTAAGTTCCCAATCAAAATAGTTCGAGGTCAAGTCTTGCATTACAATAGTCAAAAGCAACCAACCAAAACAGTTTAAACTGAGGTCATAAATCAGTGCAGTCAAAATTTGCCAAGTCTCGAACAGTTTAGTAGCCAACCAACTAAAGTATAATCGATTCAAAAGTGTATCGAATGAGAATCATCCAACTTTTAGCTTTTGAATGATAGCAAAAAAAATAAATAAATAAATAAAGAAATAAATGATTCAGTATTCTGTATGGCTATCATGAATGATCCCTTTTTTTAATTAATTATTATGTCTGTATAGTATTTGACTAAAAAGCAAAGCAAAAGAACACATATTTGTTGTTATTGTTGAATGACGTGGACAGCTCTCGGGGAAGTGTATTCATCTATATATATATATATATATATATTAGGGGGATAAGAAACCAAATTACAAATTAATTAAGCCATGCAAATCAAAAACATTTCAACAATCAAAGCGTTAGAATCATTTGAACAACCGAAACATACAAAAAAAATTGAAATCTATAATCAACTTTAAACCAAATTAAATAATATGCGAAGTACCAAAAATAAAACAACAGAGAAGTTAGTAGATTCCACGGCTACAAAAAGAAAATATAAGCAATAATTAACAACCAAAATACGTCTTGAAGCATTGAATAAATAAACAGATGGCATAAAGCAGACAACAAAATTAATAGAAAAACATGAAAGATGTGTGATCTTGTAGGGATTACCGAGGTAGACCCGACCTTTTTCACCTTGTAATCACATGAATGCCATCTAAAAATTCAAGCAATAATAATTCTGCTCCATAACCCCAAAGAAAAAAATTAAAAAAAAAATAAGATACTAAGAGTAATTAACTATATAATGCAAACATTGATGTCTAAAAGTTAAAAGCAGCCAGGTTTTAGAAAAAAAAAAACACTACCTGATTGGATGACTTCAGGCCCTATTCAAGATAGTAACGCCGCAACCTCCCTCAAAAGAACGAGATTTGACAAATTTTTGAATTAAAAATAAAGCAAATTACGGCTGACTCTGACGCTGATATATCTGGATACCAGCCAAGTTTCTCTCTATTCCTTCTTCTCATCAATTTCCATTCCATTTGTACCACTCAGATTACTTCCCGGATCCTCCACCGCTAAATCTTTTTAAAATTGGAAAAAAAAAAAAAAGGGCAAGGCAACGCCTACTCGGACCTTGGCATGGCCTGAGCTTTTCTTTCCTCTCTTTCTCCCCTATTTTCCTTTCTTTCCTCTCTCTTTATTTCCCCAGATTTCTTCTCCTCTTGCGAACCTTGCATAAATTTTAATTTTTTTAATTGCTTAGCAAATTTACACTTCAACGATCCGAAGTAATTAGCACGCGTGAGTTAGAAAACGTATGATAATAGTGATGGTTGAGCCCTTGAGTTATCCCATAATCGGGATTTGGTTTAGGCTTAGTAATATGAAAGGGAAAGAGATTGTTGGGCGAATTGCTCATCCAACTAGTCTCGGATGGCCATCACGAAAGGGCATAAACTTGAAGTCGCCACTGATCATTTCAGGCTACGCAGGATTGGATGCCTATTAAAAACAATATTCCGAGTTATAAAACTCGTAACATTGATTTCAAGGTCTACAAAATCCAAAGATTGGTTAGTTGAGTTCGGGAGTTGGTTATGCGTGGGGAAGGATTAGCACCCCCATGATGCCTGTAATCGGTACCCGCTAACTATGTCTCACTTCAATTTCGGCTTAATCGTGCTCATTATTTAGATATAATTAGAGTAGTGAGGTTGGAGTATCCTCAAAGATGAAAATTTTTGATGTTTAAGAGAAAAGGTTTTTCTTTTTTTTTTTTTTGAAAAAAAGAGGATTTTGAAAATAAGAAACTGAAGATTTGTTTAAAATATATTTTTGTCTTAAGCCTTGACCGACCCTAAAGCTTTTGCGTTGTAGGGGAACCAATTGAATGCATTTCAAGACATTCGAACATTTCTATAAAGGTGCTTCGAAGACTAGGCTAAAATCAGGGGGCAGCATCATATTATCTCCTTTCCCATATTTATTCAGGGTTTATTCGAAGGCTTCAGAGGGAAATGGGGTATCGTTGGAAAGGTAACTTGATGAGGATTAATATAAAATATTTTAAAAATCCTAGAAAATCATCTTCTAGGTGGAATTAATTTTTAGAATTAGGCCTATTTCGACACTGGCAACATCTACGACAGAAAAGGGTGTGATGGACTTTAAAAAATCATTCTAGGCTTATCCAAAATCGTTAAATTGTAAACTATACCTTTTACGAGAGAATTTCGTAAACTTTTTATTTAAAAATTTTAAAGAAATCATCTAACGGGCCAAAATGGGCCAAACAGAATATAACACACTGGTCTCAGGGGTTCTAGATGGCAAACGTTTGAAAAAATCATAACTCCCTCATTGGGAATGATACGAGGACAAACAAGACACCTTTGGAAAGGTATTTCGATGCCCTTAAAGGAAAAATATCAAAAAATTCTAGAAAAGAAAGCTATGGTTCAAAAATAATTTTTAAAATTCAAACTATAGTGTTGCTAAAGCAAAAATAAGGGAGTTATTCGATATTTCAGTTTTTTCAAGGATTGATTCAAGTCTAGGAAGTCCAAACATTAGTGACAGAAAGAGACAAGTAAAATGGGCATCACAAATTCATTCCATAATCTCGGAGTAGTTTGGGATGATGAAACAATCTATTGACGATGTCACTAAGGAGAGTATTGGACTCAAGATCGAGGCTTGATATATCTATCAACTAAAAGGGTCATTTTTATTTTAAAAAAATAACATCTTTGAACTTGTTTTACCATGAACCCAAGTATGAAGTATTTAGTTTGCTCCCAAGGTTAAAGACTAACTTTATGAAAACTTTAAGTCCATGCTATTCTCCATCTATTTGAGGTATCATGAACTTAACTTGGGGATTTTTTGCTCTAAAAATTAGATTTTTAGTAACCAAGTAAGCATCTTGACAAACAAGTCATGAATGAAATGCAACATGCATAAAGATAAACGAGTATTACACATGAAAACACACAAAAATGCCATTTTGACATGGAAAAGATAACAAAAATGCAAGAAGATGACAAATACCATGTATGGAAGTGACAAGAACATATTTAAGTGAAGAAAAGCATGTTGGAATTTTCAAGACAGCATTTTTTATGCCATGAGAGTTCTTAAAATACTAGAAAATGCATGAACATACTCAAGGCATATTAGGAAGAACATTCAACAATGCGTTAAGCATGTGAATGTAAATGAAATATTATAGAAAATGCATGAATAAGGGACTGTTTTGATGACAGAATTAAAGTGCAAAAGTTTGGCCTACCAAGCAACATCAATAATCAAAAGAACATCAAGATCCTAAAACTACCACAACTAAGGCAACAAAAAAGCATGAGAGTCCTAGAATAGTTATGACAGCATAAATGGTTCACTGAAATGATGCAGATGATAAAAACAAAAAATATATGGAATAAGGAAAAGAAAATATACCCAAAAAAAACTTAAACTCTACTCTCCACTTAAAGCAATGACTTTAAGCTCATTTCCTTTCCTCTTTTTGCTATTATTTAGCAAGAAAATGATGAAAGGAAAAAGCTTTTTAGTAATATTGTTAATGGTGAGGTGTTTTAAGGATGAAAGCGCATGAAAGGTTAATTTTTAGATGTTTTCTGGCAGTGGTCTTGGGAAACTATAAGAATGAAATATGGAGGTCAATCGAACAATGTTTTGGGAGATTTTTTAGGTTGGAGATTGCTAGAGGATATTTTTTTAGGTGGTTAAAAGAAAATCTGTGTGTCTCTTCTGCTGAGCTAACTTTTTATTCTTAAATCCACGGGTCAGTCAATGCTTTTTGAAGATAAAGCAAGGGTATTTTTGATCTATCGTTCAAGTAATAGGGGATGTCTCCAGCTACTATGCTCAATTAGCCTTCTTCCATTGGTTCTGCCATGTAGAGTAGTCGGTAAAAAGACTGCAATAACCTGCAACTAGAGTTATGCATGGCATGCCCTCTTACAACCATATATTTCATGAAAATGACCTTTGTCATTGGCTATTTGGGCTTTAAAAATTTGTTTAAATCCAATCACGAGCCCATAACTGAGGCCTGGTATGAATTGTGATGATTTTTTGTGCGAAAATTATATTTGAATCAGATCTTTGAAGCCTAAAAAGTGGCTCAAAGTGGGCAAAAATGCCTTGGCGTATCGATAAAAAACATTTTGTATCGATACAAAGGCAACTTTTACGCATGAGTATCGATACGATGAAGTGTTATCGATACTAAGAGCAAAAAATTATTTCCAGTCTCGAGACTTAGAGCCATGTATCAATACTACATGGATTTGCATTGATACTCATGCTTGTGTATCGATACATTTTGGCGAAAATCACAACTTTAGCTACTACCAAGGTCTGTATTAAGACAAACATGCCAGGTATCGATACCACACTTTAGGTATCGATACCAAACCTTCTTGTATCGATAATACCAAAACTTATCTGAATGACTCTGGTGACACCTTGAATAATAACTTTTGATGCCTCATTTCTACATTTTTTTTAATTCGACCCATAGGCATTTTTGACCTTCCCCAAAAAAAGTTTTTCACTTGGTGCTATGTCACCTAATAGTGCCTGGTGACACGGCACCTGGTAGTCATCCCTAATTCATTTTATTGTTTTTTGATTCTATCATCTTTTAATTAAGCATTTGGGTGCCAAAAGTTGGCCCGGATAAAATGAGGTGTCTGTAAATTGTATTAGAGAATTCTTCAATCCCCAAATAATTCTTGTTATGAATTTAGCCAAAGCATGGGCTACCTTATTCCCACTTCTGCCTATTTGTTGTATTTTACAAACCTCGTAGCCTTTCATTAACAACCTTCCCTTCTGTCATTATGGGTCTTGTAAGTGAAAGATCTTCTTTTTCCATTTGCAATTTTTTAACAATTACTAGTAATTCGCCCTCAAGAATGATACATTCGCAACCTATTTGGAGAGCTACTTCCAATGCTTTAACTGCTGCCATTGCTTCTAAATAGCTTGCATTATTATAATGATTCAATTTTATTACAACTGCTCCCATCATAAAGCTTTCGTAATCTCTAATAACCACACCTATTCCTCCTATATTATGTTAGCCATCGAGTGTGCCATTGAAATTAAATTTCATGAGCTGTGATGTTGAAGATTGCCATAGATGTTGTGTGCTTGCTGGGATTGATGAGCTATTACTTTCATGCACTTAGAACTCTTAATTTTATCATCTTTCAAAATAAAAGCTCTTTGCTTAGTTTTATTTTGTAGTTTCATAAAAAAATAAAATAAAATCAAGGAAAATATATAATTTTTATTGTTTCTATCTTTATTTATTTAGTAGGTATTGAAGTCAAATCCTGTGTCTTTATAGTAGTTTTAATTTGTTATACAATCATGAAAATTTTATATTCTTGAAACCTCATTGTTAATAGTAATTTAATACTTTAAGAGGTTAAGATCTTCATTTATGCTTAAAACAATTTAATTTTTTTATTTGAAACAACCTATTTAAAGAATACAATATGATCATGAATACACTATCATTAATTTATATATATTGTTGTAAATAAAATGAATAGAGAAAAAAGAGAGAGATCAAAACAAAGGAAATATGAGATCCAATAACTTGGCTCTTTAAAAACTAATTGTACGACTAACTTTTCTTGTAGTTTTTTATATGTTTTTAGTAAATATATGTCTATATATAAGACTTAAACAAAAATAAAGTGAGGAGGATTTGTACTTCAATACATTTACTATAATTGTGTACATGTGTGTAATTACTGCGACCTAATAATTTACCCATACAAATTACTTAGTCTTCCACCACATGGATGCATGTTTTATAACACTTTGTCTTGAATGACTATTCACTATAAAAATGTCTCATTAATGAAGGAAAAATAGTACAATATTTATAGAAAATTTACTTCCCTTCAAAAATAAAACCATTTATACAATGTGTTTACGATGACATATTCCAATGTTATGCACATGCTTCTTGAAAATTGAGGTTGGTAAAGCCTTTACAAATAGATCCATTGGTGATCACTTGAGCAAAATTTGCATATATCAACATCACCTTTCATATAGATTCATGTGCGTTAAAGAATATTAGTTAGACATGTCTAGGTTTGTCACTTTTAATATAGCTTCATTTTATCTAAGTCGTACATACAATATTACCTCGTATAATATTGTTGGTCTCTTTTTAATTGTTGGAAGATTAAATTCTTCTTAAACATGTTGAACTAATGATCTGAACCATCCACATTCTCGACTTGCTTCATGAAGTACTAAGATTCCAGCATGATTTGAAATAGTAGCAATAGTTTGCTTTATAGATCACCAAGATAAAGCAATACCACTATATGTAAATAGATATCCTACTTGTGACCTTCCTTTATGTGATCAGATAAATACCTAGCATTTGTATAAATGATCAACTGTGAATGTGAGAGTTTCAATATGACAATCTCATATTGTTGGATATCAATGACATTTAAATGGTGTATAATATACGTAAAAGAAGTTTTTATATCATATAAGTAAGCTATCGTACCTAGATACACGGTGTAAAATTACATTACACGATTAATATCCATAGCGAATGAGAAATTGAGCTTAAAGTGCCCACTTAAAGAAAAAGAAATTGGTTAGCATAGTTAGGCAAAAAGGAATTGGTAACTTATATGTTATATATATTATTTATAAAAACACAGTTTCAATGTGGGGTTGGGCCTTAATGGGCACATAAATTTTTGTACGATGGTTGAAGCCTACAAGAGCTTGAGAAAACACAAACGTGTGCATAAGTGGGGATAGGCGAGGGCTTGGGCTTGGGTTAAATGTCAAGTGGGCTTTTTTTTGGGAATCCAGTCCGATAAGAATTATTTAAGCCTAACCCATTAGGCTCGACTCGACTTGACCTGATCAAATTATGTCAAATAAAGACATTTCTATGTCGAATAGTTTCGAATTTATTTTGAATTTTAAATCTATCCATACAGTTTTCTATCCTAAGTTGAAACAAGTGTTGATATTTTTCTAAGCTACCCGAAAACAATTTTTACACTACCTGAACACTGAAATTGCTTTACTAATTTTTATCTTGTCCAAACAAAATTCTTTGTATTTTTTCCTCCATCATCAGTTCTGTTATCTTCATTATCTGAGATACAGTACATTTCCTCCAACGATTTGTGTATATGTTATTGTTGTGCTTCTGATAGCAACAAGATTGAGAGACTTGGGAGACGAATTATGATGAAATTGTCAAGCAAAATAGACGGGCAATAATCGTCTTAAGGTTAGAGGTTCCAAACCTTATCTCAATTTGATTTCTCTATTTTAATCGGTATATTTTTTTAAACAAAATTTTACATTTTTATGTTTTCGTATTTTTGTGCTCGTATAATTTTACGGAGCTTACTAATTATAGTATTTTTATTAGAATATTAAATCTTGTTCTCTTTTAGTATTGACTTATTTTCATTGCATATTTTTCCAACAAAATTAAAATGATTATATATATTTCCAACATATTGGTTATTCCACGAAGATAACATAAAAGTTTTTTAACACCAGTCCAATGTCTTCAAGAGGTGCGAAACTATATATTGCTAACAAATTAATAGAGAACGTTATGTCTGATCTCGTGTTGTTAGCAAGATATATTAGTACATCAATTGCGCTAATATATGGTACTTCAAGGCCAAGAACTTCTTCATTATCAAGGATGAAAAGGGCCCCCTTTTTTGTATCAAGTGATCGAACAACCACTGACGCACTCAATAAATGCTCTTTATCTATATTAAATATTTTTAATATTATCTTTATATGAGTTTAATAATGAACAACTGTTCCATTTATCAAATGTTAAATCTGTAGGACAAGGCAAAATTTTGTTTTTCCTAAATCTTTCATCTTAAATTCTTTAGCTAAAAATCCAATTACTTCTAGGAGCTCATCAAGAATTTTTATGATGTTCAAATCATCAACATATATTGCAAGTAAATCCATTTTTTGACTTCTTAATAAAAACACATGGGCAAAAAAATAGGTACCGAGACGATTGACATTAGTGCAAATTGTTTCAATCCATACAAAAATCTTTATAATTTAATTGAATACATTTCTCGAAACATGGAGTTATATGCTTTAAACATTTTTAATCCTCCAAGGATTTTCATATAAATATCACTATAAAATAATTCATATAAATTACAATATCCATAAGACGTATATAAAGGCCTTCACAAATTGCAAGATTTAATAAAATTTAAGTGTAATTGCATTCATCACAGGGAAATATGTTTCCTTATAATCAATTCTTGGTCTTTACAAAAAACCTTATCGTACAAGTCTTGCTTTGTATCTGACAATCTCATTGTTTTCATTACGTTTTCATAAAAAGATCCATTCGTAACCAATAGATTTTACATTTTTAAGTGTTTGAACTACAAGTCCAAAAATTTGGAAACGAATTTAATTCTGCCTGAATTGCATCTTTCCATTTTAGGCAATCACTTAAATGTTGACATCAATGTACTTAGCATCGTATCGGTGAGCATCCCATTTTTGTTCCAGTACAAGTACAAAGCGATACCGTGTGTTTTACTGTACCATTTTGGGTTCATCAGATTTTGAATGTTTTTAATTTATATGTAAATATAATATTTTCAAATATGAAATAAATAAGATTAAATAAATTTCATATATTAAATCTTTATCAATTATATATAATGTTCTAAAATAACTTCATCAAATATAAGAATATCAATATCAGTCTAAGTAGTGAGGCTAAAATTTTTTAATTATTGTTAAATTTACGAGTAATTTTGTCTAATATTCATCAAATTTAAGATTAATATCAATCTAATTTTTTAGAAGATTATATTATATACTAACTCGTATAGCTCTTTTTTCGACTAGCACGAACACAACAAGCTAGTACTTGTTGGTATGGCCAGTGCAAACCAAAACCAAAGCCAAAATAAAACCAACTATTCAATACTGCTATGCTTCAAAGTCGGTACGTACTGACTGGTATGACCAGTACCAATGTGAAACTAATAACCTTGGTTGACATTATTGAACAGATTTGGGTATAAATTTTTTTCTTTTATTAAATCAGTAGGTGCTACATATATAAATATTTAATTAAAAATAATTTCAAATTGATTCCACACTTTGCTTGTAATGACATAACTTATTGATATATCTTTTCAATTTCATTATTTTCAAGTACCTACACTTTTCTGGGGTTGTTTTTTTTTTTTTTTTTTTTTTTTTGGGTTTACTTATAGTTTCCTACATAGATATAATCTCTTCAAGAATATTAAAAATTTTAGAGCTGCAGATTTGCTTGTTTTGTTCCCTTTTCTTGGATTCTTATTTTTGGAATCGATAGGTCTACTATGCTTTAGGTCAAGAGCCAAATATATGGATTAACCTCAATCAATAATTTTACTAATGTTATAAATATATATAAATATTAAAAATGGAATTAGGATTGGATATATATTTTCATATATTTGGTAATGTAGTCTTTACTGTTTCCATTCAGTTCTTCATTTGTTCAATCTTACGAATGACCGATGCCAATTTTGACCGAAAAGTCATTGTTTAATTTTTAACCAAGAGAGAGGCAAACAGTCACCAGAAACCTTTCCGTAACAGCGAAGTAGAGTAAAATGCAGACGAAAAGAATTGGTAGCTTGAGATTCCAAACTTAAATCAATAAATCATCATTTGCTTGTCATTTGAACCACTGGGACCCCCTCTTTGCCCAGTGGTTCATACAAGCACAAGCAAAGAAATACAACACTCTCCATTACTGTTAACTATTACATGAACAAAAGAATCTTTTCAATGCAGAAGTAAAAAAATAATCAGACCTTGACGACCATAGTCGTCAAAAAATATGGCCTCCATGTATGTATGTATACCTATAAATATAGTTTAGAAAAATTATTTTCGTATTTTCATGTTAATCATCACCATACATCGCGTAGATACCTGCCAGTTATTTGCAGATTTTTCACCATGCTCTCAGCCTTTGAGCTGTCCAGAGATCCCTGAAAATCATGCGCTACAAATATTCATCTTCCGAAGTATACTAATCTAGTAAATACTAATGGGAAACGGCATAGCAGTGAATCCAAAGAAAAGAGGGATGTGGCGTTTGTCCAGCATATGAATCTCATATTCATACTTAAATATGGGAGGCCACTAAAAGAGACACAAGAGTTCCAGATAAACAAAAAACAACTAAGGACAAACTTTCTACTATTGGAATATAGATTAGCAAAAAGCGTTGGTAACTGCTGTTTAAACCAAATTGCCTTCTAATATGGCAGCTGGCAATCACATATCTAATTAACCATATTTGCAATTATATAATCTCGGATAAAAAATAATAAACATACCTGCTCTTGCAAAATTGTGTGTAGAGTTCGATGGACATCTCTAGCCATGCCCTTGGCATCGCCACAAACATATAGGTAACCTCCATCGGAAATCATTTTCCAGATGTCCGAGGCCTGGAAAGAAAGCAGATATGTATTTAGAGCTACAAGTCAGTATACTGATTAAAGAACTGAAATGTACCCAAAACAAAAGAAAAAAAAAAATTCAAAAAGCTTCTTGTTACTCTTCATTAGACCTGCTCAAGGTCCGGGCTATCTGCCCATGCCCGAAAGCCCGTTCGATATTTGAGAGGGTTTGGACAAAAATATTAGGCCGGAAAAATGAGCTTCAACAAAAAAATTAAGCTTGATTTAAAAATGGACCGGCCTTTGGGTCCAACTTTCAAAACCCGAACCCGGCCCGGGCTAACCCATTTTACTATTACATTATATATATATATTTATTTTATATTTTATATATTTTATAATTTTTGTCATATAAACAATATATATAATATTATAGTGTGAACCTTAAAAATTAAGTTAAATTATTTATATTTATAAACTTAATAAAAAAATTATTAAATTAATAAAAATTAAATATTTTAAAAAAATAATAATATGGACGGGCCTAAACGGATTTGGACAATCTATTTAAAATATGAGCAGGTTTGGACAAAATTCGAGATCCATATTTCGGACCAAATCAGGTTTGGACAAGCATATTTAATATTAATACTATACTCAAACTTGACCCAAATCCAACCCGACCCAACCCATGAGCAGGTCTACTCTTCACTTTTGCTATCATTTTATGTTGCACATATTCCTTCGCAGGTCCCTCGCGTGAAAAGGCAACCACGAGCTCGGAAAGTGCACCACTGTTGATAGAGTTGTTGAGCTCATCTTCATAAATGTAATCCTGAAAAAAAAAAGTATCAAATTGAACTTTGTAGTTGACTTACAAATACAGTCCCAAACCCAGCAGAGATATAAAACTAATCATAGGGCAAGAAATTGTATGGGTAACCATTTTCCGATCCCTGCAACCAAAGAACAATATAGATGGACCCAATTCAGCTCCAGCTTCTTTCAGGGCAAGTCTTTCCTGAAAATGAGAGTACCAATTATTAGTTTATAAAGTTTACTTAACATGATGAACATTGAGAAGGTGACAAAACTTGCCTGAAGGAATCCCCTGAAAGGAGCCAATCCAGTACCAGGGCCAATCATAATAATGGGCACTTTACTATCTGAAGGAAGCTTAAAGTTCGATTGCCTAACAAAGATAGGTGCCCAGCTGCAGTCTAGGCTTTTCTCCAAGGGAACAGAATTCTAAAAAAGAAAGGGGGCAAATGGGGATAAGAATTATATTACCACTATTATTCAACAAAAAATGATGTAAACAACATCAGGGAGGTAAAATAAGAGAAGAAAAAATGGATGCTAATAATTAGCAACCGGATATTAGATATCACTTACCTCCACTGACATGTCATCTAACTTTCCATTAACTTCGAAGGTTGACTTCTAACTACGTAAAAGAGAAAAAAAAATGTTGAACTGAGTACCTTCATCCAAGTTGAACAAACTCCTTTGTGAATACGACCTGTTGGTGTTTTCTCATAAACCAAAGCACAGGTTACATGAATTCTAGATAGTGCCATCCTGTAAAACATGATTATAAATGGTAAATATGTGCGCATTCATTTAAAAATATTATAATTAGAATAAAATATGAAATTGAAGACATTAGAAGTCTCCTAAATGAGAGGTTCATAACTCCACTAACTTAATCATCTATTACACATTGTCTAACCTTACTTTTTAAAAGTTTTCATTGCTAAGGTAGGAAAGCAAAGAAAAAAAAAAAGCTGAATCGGATTACTCCATCTTGATCTAATTGGGGAGCCATTTTCTACAAGAAGGCAACCTCTCACACTCAACCAATCTGGAACTAAGGAATCATTAGTCCAAATCGCGCCAAATATCACAATGGAGTTTTTCCTCCCGCAAATCTACTATCCAAATAGAGATAAGACAAGAAAATAGGATTACCTAGGTGAGGATGAGATTGAATAGTATCTTGGCTGCAACCGTGGAGCAACAGCTGCAAAAAAGACACCAAGTGGAGGCTTGGCTGAAGGAAATTCAGCCATGACCTCAAGGAGGCTTTTTTGACTTGCAACCATCCATTGTGCGTACTCATCCTGCATAATATATGACGCCAGAAGTTGCGTCAGCTCACAAATAAGCTGCAAAATGGGGGAAACAACCTAATTTAAAGTCAATCGTACAACCTTCCCAGCAGGCGATGCAAGGTGTCTTAGTCGATCAGCTTCAATTGGGTCAGAGGCATAAGCAGCCAGAGCAAGTAAGGCAGACTGGAAGTGGTATGCATTAAAGAATTAGCTTTGTTATTCAAAGGAAAAGAGAGGAGAGTCCATGATATATTGACAATAAAATAGTCTAACCTTTTTTGGCGAGCTCAGAAGATCAGCATATCGCGCCAGTGCTGTTCTCAGAGGGCAGGGTGGGAAAGGCGGCGGCAATGAGATTCCACCAAGGGGTGTGCCATTCTCTTTATCAGTATGAACAGAGAAATAGGTGTCCGGTGATAAACTCAATAATCTCAACGCTTCCTCTACAACTTCGTCTAGATTCTCACAGTAAACACCAACATGATCCCCTGCATCATATCTGAAGAGGAAGACAATTATGAGCATACAAGTTCACATGAAGTTAAAAAGAAAACTCGAAATTAGAAGCAAAGGGCATCTAGTTTTATTGAATGAGGATAAGGGAGCAGGGGAGGCGGGCATTTCTGCAAAAACAAAAATTTACCAATGCAGTAGCCAAAAGACTTAGGGTAGCAACTTACGTAAGTCCAGTGCCAGCAATGTCAAATTCAAGATGAGTGCAAGAACGATCTGATTCAGGAGTATGAAGCTCCTTCCTCACAGTCACATTAGACCTTCAAATTGGAAACCGACAAAAAAAAAAAAAGTTAGATTTCTTCAAAGAAGGATACTATAAAAAGGAGACCTGGACATCTGAAAAACCTATTCTACAATACCTGCATGGATGTTGAGCATCGTAAATAGTATGAACATGTGCATTGCTCCAGTTCTTATCCTCAAGAGGTGCATCTGCAGGGTCATAAAATACAACACGGTATTCCAGCACAGCAGCAGTGTATGAGGTGGAAACATTTGTTGCATCATCTTCATCAAGCAGAAGCTGATCTAACTCTGGCCACACTAATTCACGCCTAGAAGAGAAAGACAGTTACAATAAATGATTAAGGTAAAAGAATGAACAAGATTTTGAATTTTGATTAAAAATAGAATTGAAGTTCTTAATACCATGCAGTAAAGTCATCTTCAATGCATTGGTCATCATCTCCGAGGACCACAGGAACTAGGCGCTTTGCTCCTGCAAATGTATATGGTAAGGGGAACGTTAGCAAATAGGGTTTCAATGAGCTGAAAATAAGATGACATTGTATGTGAGCCACCTGAAAAGCAATCTTTTAAAACATGGATCTAACCAAGCATTTTATCCATCAGCAGGTTTCTATTTGATCATTTGAGTATACAAATATAAACATTTACCTACATGTCAAGACTTGCTTTGCTACACCAAATCACAATGTCACAACCATTCAAATTTTCATGAATTGCAAGAAAACAAGCCCAAATTTTTAATCAAAATATGCACATTTTAGTTCTGCATAGGAAGGTGTGCTTTTCATTGCAAACGGCCACAATAAATACTAATAGGTTATCGAAGCAGAATGCTTTTAAAAAGTAAAATTTTTGCACTCTTTGATAAAAAAAAGGTATTGTAAACTTTTGCATTCATCTTAGGCCAAAAAGGAAAAACCTTTTCATTTATATTTCAATTAAGTGTTTCTCCTAATAAAACATTGAAGTCTTATCTAAGATGCAACTTCTGAAAGTGTGCCCACTAAATACATGCAAATTATTGCATTTATTTCAATTAAATCATATTCATAATAATTTAACTCTGAAAACAATTAAATCAGGCATTGCACACTCTCATAAGCCTAATCGCTTACCATAATTCATGAAAAGAAAAACAGCTAGCATACATTAACAACATATTTTGTAACCAAGAAGCCATCAGAATAAAAGTAAAACAATTAAAAATCTACAAACCAATGCATCCGTTTACAAGCAGAGGGAGATAAAAGGAAACTTAAGAAATACCCTGCTCAGTGAGGATGTCATTAACCACCTTTGCGATCTTGTTGAAATGTTCATATTGTCTGTTTCCAAGGCCAAAAACTCCATACTTCAAGTTATGAAGCCATTCTCCCCTCTCTTTTCCCTAAATACCCATCCACAGATTCAATAACAGCTAGTTAGAACATCTTATTCTAGATAAACCTCAATATCATGAAAATGATTGTCATCCTTTGACTCATTACAATTAAAATTTACCTCAACGAACCATTTATAGAACCTAGCCGCATTATCAGTAGGCTCACCATCTCCATATCTACAAGTTCAGCAAATTAACCAGATCAGCAAAACAAATTCCCCAGAAGGTATACACAAATATAAAAGATATAAATATAATTATCAAAAAGAAAATGATTCAAAAAAGCTCACGTGGCTAAGAAGAAAAAAGCCAAACTCTCGTTCTTCATCTTTTCCTTGTATTCATCATCATCCGCCGCATAATCATCCTGCTCATAGTTCAAAAACAATTCAAAATTTATAATCGCTCATTTGAGTTTGAAAACATAAACAATAAACACACACACACACACACACACACAAAAACGTTCGACCTACCAAATCTACAACTTTAAACGTCGCCTTATCATAGCGTGCTTTTGCCTCCTCAGTTAGAGCCTAAATCATTAAAAAAATGAATAAATAAAACTAAGGAAATAATGATCAAGGAAAAATAAATAAGCAAATAAAGACAAAAGATATCAAAAATATAATGAAACCTTGGCGAAGCCTTCGGCGGTGCCTGTTTGAGTACCGAAGAAGATGGTGACTTTTTTCTTGCCATCATCGACTTCGAGTTCATGTTCTTCAACAATCAAAGGCTTAGGAGGGTCGATTTGCTTAGGTTTTCGAGAACCAGAGGTACGCCAGACCAAGACGACGACGCAGCCGATAAGCACAGCGATGGAGGTAGTTAAAATCATAACGAACTCCCTGTTCTCGAGAAGGACGGTGGCCACCTCAGCAGCTGAGTTGTAGGAAGCGTTGGAAGGATCCGTTCTGCCCTTGATGAGGGCTGACATCAGATCGAGCGCTGAAACTCTCATTGAACCGGAGGAAGAAGAAGATAATGAAGGTTCCATCAGTTGTTTTTGAAATTAGAAATGCAGAAATGGAGGAGAATTGGAGGTGGAGTAGATGTCCGAGTTGAATCAAATATAGTGTTGTTGGGGAGTTTGGTGGTGTTTGAGAGAGAGTTACTTACGAGAGGCTTCCCTTCTCCAAGAGAAAAAAGGAGCTAGGAGGGAATTTAAAAAGGGAGGCAAAGGCAAGCAGCAGGGGCAGAGGCGGTAGTGGGAGTTAACGAACCCAACGCCTACCAAACCAAAGTAGTCAAATCCACCAACCTAAGTTACCTTAACTAATGTTAAATTTAAAATCAAATATAAAACCACACTAAGGAAGAGTTCCATTTTTAGACCGTATATTCATTTTAATTTTTATTATTAGTTAAAAAACAAAAGGGGGAGATTGAATGAATGAATGTTTGAATTTCTAAAATGCCCTTTCATGGCTTTTTTTTTTCTTTATTTTTGTCAATCGCATAAATAAAAATTAGTAAATATATTAAAATTATAAATACGAATTTGATATATATATATATAACTTATCGTAATTATATTTAAATATATATTGTGGTGTTTATTATACTTTTTAATTTTTATTAAACATATATTTGTATTTTTATATTTGTATTTTGTAAAAAAAAAAAAAAACTAAATCTAGTTTTGTTTATTGTGAATCATGCATGTCTTTATTATAAATATAAATTTGGATTTAAAATTTTGAATAGAATTTGTGAGTACCATGGCTTTTTGTATATTCCAAAATCTTTATGTACCAACAACTATGATTTGAAAATAATAATAATAATAAATTAAAAAAGGAAAAAGATTTGAGGGTTTAAGTATCCTCGCTCCTTTCTCAATTTCTATTTAGAAAAAATTAAAAAAAAAAAATCTTTATGTGCCAGAAAAATCTTACTCCGATATTACCTTGATGTGCATGTGAAAGTCGTCTCAAGTCTCAATAACTATTCCATTATGCTTTTGACTTTTGATTTTTCTTTTTCTCCATAAAAAGTATTTCTTAACCGAAATAGAGGAAAAAAAAAACAATGCTTTCAAATGCAAATATATATATATATATATATATA
>JBBYHM010354788.1:0-22637 GCA_038381775.1 Adansonia rubrostipa | reverse complement strand
ATAACATTTTCTTGTCAAAGTGCATAACACTTTCTTTGTCTAGGCCATTAGTAAAATTAGCATCCCCATTCATGTTAAGTGCCATCCCCTTGTATGTTTGTTGTCAAAATGCATGTTTGATGGCTGATAAAAATTGATTTTTGAAACCCTTCAAGCCAAGCATGTTAACCTCAACCAATGAGGATTAGCATGGACTTAGTATTTTCCTTAAAGCTAGCAAAATATCTTAGGAAAAATTAAGTTTTCCAGATCTGGAATCTTGGTTAAACAGGCTCAAATCTTCTAATGTTGAAATGAAATTGTCTTAAAATTATTCCCCAAATGTTTATGCCTTTTTCTTGGGTCAAAACCTTGAGTGGTATGATCAACGGGCTATTTCATCATCCCAAACTACTCCGGGGTTATGCAAATGAGCTTGTGATGCTCATGCCACTCTTTCCATTTAGTCATATACATTCAAATGTCAATGACTCAAGTCTGGGCCCATAGACATAAAAAATAAGAGATATCCCCTGCTTTACTTTATCTTCTACGGTAGCACAATTGTTGGAAATTGAAAAATCACTTTAAAATTCTCAACGATTTTTCATGAATTTTTTGATTTTTTTATCAAAGAATGTTGAATTATCTTTAAAATGATGTTTATTCACCCTCAGATCATTCCGGAATAGAGAGTTATAATTTTTCAAGTCTAAACTATCTGGAACCTCTAGAATCCGAAGATGTATTTTGGTTAGGCCATTTAGGCCCACTAAATGATTTTTCCAAATTTTTCAAACATTTTTCCTAAAAGGTTCATGAAATTCCCTTTTCAGAAAGGTATTGTTTGCAATTTTTTGATACCAAATGAGTTTGGAGTGATTTTTCAAATTTTGACACGCCTTATCCCTCATATGCTCTGCCAACAGCACTATCAATCTAAACTTGAAAATTTATTCCCCCAGAAAGTGACTTTTTAGGGGAGTAGGAATATTTTTAGGATGACCCTCATCAAGTTACCTTTCTAATGGTGACTTGTCCACCTTTGAAATCTTTCGAACCAATTTAGAATAAATTTGGGAAGCAAGATAGCATGATGTTGTCCCCTATTTTCAGTTTTGGTTGAAATTGAGTTGTTTTTTCGAATTTCATCTCGAGATAGTTGAATGTATCTATGTCAACCTGATTAGACTCGAGAATATGCTTTGACGTCCCATAAGCTTGTATCAAGGCACAAACACGTTTTACATCCTTCCTATCCTCATTCACAATAATTGCTTTTGCCAAAAGTTGTTGAAAGGCTCACACATTCCCTAAATCACAAGGTTTTGTCAACTTAATTCTTTTTCCAACTCGACTTCTTTAAAGAATTATTAGATAGGCTACTTTCGGGGACACTCCAACCCCGCTCTTTAAATTTGTCCAGATTAAAAAAATCTTTCGTTGTCAAATTATTTGTCATTCATGGGGACACTCTAACCCTGACCTTTCGAAGGGATACCCCAACCCCGTTTTTCATAATTGTCAAGATTAAAAAATATTCCTTTGTCAAAATTTTTTGTCATTTATGGGGATACTCCAACCCTACCTTTTCGAAGGGATACTTCAACCTTGTCTTTCAACTACAATTAATTTTCTCCTTCTCGAACTTCTATGAATATTTCAAACAAATCTTGTTTAATCAAGGAACCCAGATGCATCTCGAAAATTGTCGATTCGATTATTCTTGAATAATCGATACCAATTGTAAGATAAATTCCAATAGTCCATTCCTTTTCTTTATCATTGCATTGAATGATGTATGTTATGTTGCTTCATTTATTATCTTACTAACATGATTTCTTTGTGATGATTATTTGCATTCATGTTTTCCAATCATTTCCAACAAAACTAAAGGTAATGTGCCATGTGGGTATCTCTCTAGTGCCCGAAGTGGAACATTCCATTTTCAAAGTAAAATCCAGAGGTCATTTTTATTGAAAATCTCAATATTCCTTATCTCTCCAGGGGGTTTATAAGACTATATCATTTTCATAAAACCTGGATTTGTATTTTTATAAGATTCATGCATTAAAAGAAGATTATATCAAAATAGTGACAAGTTAAGATCAAAAGAATCAAAACCAAGATAAGATATAGCTAGTAAGGTACCGATTTTGGGCATTGCAAAGAGGTTCGTACCTCATTACGTGTAATCAACTCCTAAACCCAAATGATGAATCTTTGCATTATGTAGACCATGGGATTAATGTTTTGAGTTTTGTAACTCAAAACATAGTTTTCAATAGCCATCCGACCATGCCTAGCCTGAAATGATCAGTGGTGACTCCAAGCGTTGGCCATCTCGTGATGGTCATTCGAGACCAATAAGATAAGCAATTCATTTTGTGGTCCCCTCTCACTATGTCATAAGTCGAGAATCTATACTTTCTCATTCTCATCATGGTGCGAAAGAAAAGTCTCGATCAAGAAGACATTCCAAGTTAGAAAAATATTTTAAGTCGTACGCACTCATAGATCCATGAGGATCCACCCTAGGATATGTTATGACAATACATAGAATAAATTTTAAGATTTGTTTAAGTCAACAAAAATCATTTTACAAACATTTTTGAAGGTTAGTATCTATACAAAGAACAAGTGTATTGATACTATGCTTAAAAACCTTCAAATGTATCGATACAGCTTGCTTGGTATTGATACTCACCCCCTGTATATCGATACAAGGCTTGGCAGTAGCCAAGGTTTGGCTGAATCGCTTAAATGTATCGATACAAATGTGTATGTATCGATACAACCTGCTTAGTATCGATACAGCTTGTTTACTATTGATACATAGATCCTATATCGATACAACAAGCTGTAACAATCACTTTTTTTATTTCTGTATTGATACTATTGGTATTGTATCGATACTACAGCATGGGACTAAACAGAAACAAGCATTTATAAAGGCTACAATGACTCTTCAACCACCACATTAAATGCCCAACATCTATGAATCAATTTATAGCTATAAGTGGAGGTTCCCAATAGTTAAAGAAGCAAAGATACAAAAATCATTGAATCATTAAACAATAAAAGCTAAAAAATCATCAAATTCTTTATTTCTACTTATATCAAATTTATACTCTTCAAGCCTATTTATACACATTCCTCTTGTATTTAAATTCCAGTAAATATCTACCTACCAGAGGTTTAATCTGTTTGCAAAATACTTCATTCATATCATAAAAAGGGTTGTGTGAAAGTAAGTGAAAATATTTAAGAATTTGGGATAGAATTCTTAACGAAATTGAAAGGTTCTATCTAAGCCTTAAGAGATAGTGGTGTAAGGTTATACCTTAGCCATAAAGGTAACAATCTGTTTATTGAATTGTGGAAATCACCTTGGTAAAACAATACCAAGAAGAGCAAACATAGGTTTCGAGTTAAAGGACCGAGCCTCTACACATTGACTATTTATTTTTCTAATCCTTATCTTATTTCTAATTTTTAATTTACTTTAATTTTATCAAGTATTTGTAGAACCAATTCACCCCCTCTTAGTTTAATCTTTCCTTTAAAGCTAACAAAATGAGTCAAACTTGAATTCTCATAATAATCTCTATTCATATTCTAATTAGGCACTACAATCATGTTCTCCACAATGGGATAATGATATTAATGCTCTGGATTTGCAAAAAAAGGCTTTTCCCTCCACCATTTCCTTTATAATCAAAGTTCATCGATGAAATGATACAAACATGGATTCCTGTAATAATCTCCATTCTTTTTTATATTTGCACTATAATCATGTTCATGTCATTAGGATACATGATATTGATGCTTTGGTTTGGAAAGAAAAGTTTTTCTTTCCACCATTTTCCTTATAATTAAAGCTTATCTATGAAAGAGACAAACTTGGATATTATAATAATCTCCATTATTTTTGTTATGGGCATTGCAATCATGTTCTCCTCATTAGGATACATAATTTTGATGCTTCGATTTGTCATGAAATGATTTTCTTTCCACGATTTTCCTTATAAGTAAAGTTTGTTCATGAAATGAAATAAACTTGGATACTCGTAATAATCTCCATTCTTTTTGTTATGGACACTATAGTCATGTTTTCCTTATTGGGATACACCATATTGATGCCTTCATTTGGCAAGAAAAGTTTTTTTTTCTACCATTTTCCATATAATCAAAGTTTGTCCATCAAATGAGTTAAACATGGATTCTCATAATAATCTCCATTCTTTTTAAGATTGGGCACTAAAATCTTGTTCTCTATATTGAGGTACATGATATTGATGCTTTAGGTTTGCAAGAAAAGTTTTTCTTTCCACTATTTCCCTTATAATCAAAGTTTATCCATGAAATGATATAAAGTTGGATATTTATAATTATCTCCATCCTTTTTATTAGTGGCACTCTAATCATGTTTACCTCATTGGGATACACAATATTGATGCTTTGGTTTGGCAAGAAATACTATTTTTTCCACCATTTTCCTTATAATTAAAGTTCATCCCTGAAATGAGACAAACTTGGCTACTCATTATTATCTTCATTCTTTTTGTTATGGGCACTATAATCATGTTCTTCACATTGGGGTACACGATATTAATGCTTTGGATTTACAAGAAAAGCTTTTCTTTTCACCATTTTCCTTATAATGAATGTTCATCTATGTAACAAGTTAAACTTGGATTCTCATAATAATCTCCATTCGTTTTGTTATGGGCACTACAATCACATCTCATTGGGATCCATGATACTAATGCTTTGGTTTGAAAAGAAAAGCTTTTTTTCTACCATTTTCCTTAAAATTAAAGTTTAATCATGAAATGCGACAAACTTGGATACTTATAGTAATCTCTATTCTTTTTGTTATGAGCACTGCCATCATGGTCTCCTCATTAGGATACATTTTTTTTATGCTTTAAGTTGGCAAGAAATGCTTTTCTTTCCATCGCTTCACTTATAACTAAAATTCATTTGCAAAATGTGGTAAACTCGAATAGTTGTAATAATCTTTATTCTTTTTGTTATGGGCGCTGCAATCATGTAATCCTCATTGGGATACATGATGTTGATGCTTTGGTTTAGCAAGAAAAGGTTTTTATTCCACCATTTTCCTTACAATTAAAGTTTATCCATCAAATAAGTCAAACTTGGATTCTTAAAATATTCTCCATTCTTTTTGTGATTAGGCACTACAATCATGTTCTCCACATTCGGATACACAATATTAATGCTTTGGATTTGCAAGAAGAGCTGTTCTTTCCACCATTTTTCTTAGAATCAAAGTTGATCCATGAAATCAGAAAAACTTGGATTCTCGTAATAATCTCCATTCTTTTTATGATTGGGCACCACAATCGTGTTCTCCAAATTAGGATACATGATACTATTGCTTTAGATTTGGAAGAAAAAACATTTTTCTACCATTTGACTTATAATCGAAGTTCATCCATGGAACAATAAAACCTTGGATACTTATAATAATCTCCACTTTTTTTGTTAGCGGCACTACAATCATGTTCACCTCATTGAGATACATGTTATTGATGCTTTTGTTTGGCAAGAAAAGCTTTTCTTTCCACCATTTTCCTTATAATCAAAGTTCATCCACGAACTGATATAAACTTGGTTATTTGTAATTATCTCCATTCTTTTTGTTAGTGGTAGTACCACGATGTTCACATAATTTGGATACACGATATTGTCACTTTGGTTTGGCAAGAAATGCTTTTCTTTCCACCATTTTCCTTGTATTAAAATTCATCCGTGAAATGAGACAAACTTTGATACTCATTATTATCTCCATTCTTTTTGTTTTGGGCACTACAATTATGTTCTGCACATTGGGATACGCGATATTGGTGCTTTGGATTTTCAGGAAAAGCTTTTCATTCCACCATTTTACTTGTAATCAATGTTCATCCATGTAATGAATCAAACTTGGATTCTCATAATAATCTCCATTCTTTTCTAACTAGGCACTACAGTCATGTTCTCCATATTAGGATACACGATATTGATGCTTTGGATTTGCAAGAAATGCTTTTCTTTCCACCATTTCGTTATAATTAATGTTCATCCGTGAAATGACTCAAACTTGGATTCTCATAATAATCTTTACTCTTTTTGTATGCTCACTACAATGATGTCCTCCACATTGGGATACATTATATCGATGCTTTGGATTTGCGCGAAAAGCCTTTCTTTCCATCATTTTCCTTAAAATCAAAGTTCATCTGTGAAATAAGACAAACTTAGATACTTGTAATAAGCTCCATTTCTTTTGTGATTGGGTACTACAATCATGTTCTTCACATTGGGATACAAGATATTGATGCTTTGGTTTGGAAAAAAAAGCTTTCTTTCTACCATTTTCCTTATAATTAAAGTTCATCTGTGAAATGAGACAAGCTTGGATACTCATAATAATCTCCATTCTTTTTGTTATGGGCACTGCAATCATGTTCTCCTCATTGGGATACACGATTTTGATGCTTTGATTTGGCAGGAAATGCTTTCTTTCCATAATTTTCCTTAAAACTAAAGTTCATCCATGAAATGAGATAAACTTGGATTCTCGTAAAAATCTCCACACCTTTTATGATTGGGTGCTACAATTATGTTTCGCACATTGTCATACAAGATATTAATGCTTTGGATTAGCAAGAAAGCTTTTCTTTCAACCATTTTCCTTATAATCAATCTTCATCTATGACATAAGAAAAACTTGGATTCTCATAATAATCTCCTTTTCTTTTACGATTGGGCACTAAAACCATGTTCTTCACCTTGTGGTACACAATATTGATGCCTTGGATTTGAAAAAAAAAGCTTTTTTTTCCACCATTTCCCTTACAATCAAAGTTCATCCATGAAATAACGGAAACATGGATACTTGTAATCATCTCCATTTTTTTGTTATTGGCACTACAATCATGTTCACCTCATTTGGATACACGATATTGATGCTTTGGTTTATCAGAAAAGCTTTTCTTTCTACCATTTTTCTTATAGTTAAAGTTCATCCGAGAAATGAGACAAACTTGCATGCTTATTATAACCTCCATTCTTTTCGTTATGCACACTACAATCATGTTCTCCTCATTAGGATACATGATTTTGATGCTTTGATTTGGCAGGAAATACTTTTGTTTCTATAATTTTCTTTACAACTAAACTTCATCCGTGAAATGAGGTAAACTTGGATTCTTGTAAAAATCTCCACACTTTCTATGATCAGGTGCTATAATCATGTTTTGCACATTGTCATACACGATATTAATCTTTGGATTTGCAAGAAAAGCTTTTCTTTCAACCATTTTCCTTATAATCAATGTTCATCTATGAAATGAGACAAATATGGATTCTCATAATAATCTCTCTTTCTTTTACGATTGGGCACTAAAACCATGTTCTCCACCTTGCGATACACAAGATTGATGCCTTGGACTTGAAAAAAAATGGTTTTTTTTCCACCATTTCCCTTACAATCAAAGTTTATCCATGAAATGACACAAACATGGATAGTGTAATCATCTCCTTTTTTTTGTTACTGGCACTACAATCTTGTTCACCTCATTTGGATACATGATATTGATGCTTTGGTTTGTCAGAAAAGCTTTTCTTTCCACCATTTTCCTTATAATTAAAGTTTATCCAGGAAATGAGACAAACTTGTATGCTCATTATAACCTCCATTCTTTTTGTTGTGGGCACTAGAATCATGTTCTCCTCATTCGGATGCATGGTATTGATGCATTGGTTTGGCAAGGAAAGCTTTTCTTTTCACCATTTTCCCTATAATCGAAGTCTATTTGTGAAATAAGATAAACTTGGATTCTCGTAAAAATCTCTGCACTTTTTGTGATTGGGCACCACAATCATGCTCTCCACATTTGAATACACCATATTGATGCTTCTGATTTGCAAGAAAAGCTATTGTTTCCACCATTTTCCTTATAATCAAAGTTCATCCATAAAATGAGACAAACTTGGATTCTCATAATAATCTCTATTTCTTTTGTGATTGGTCACTAAAACCATGTTCTCCGCCTATGGATACACGGTATTGATGCTTTGGATTTGCAAGAAAATATTTTCTTCCAACCTTTTTCCTTATAATCAAAGTTTCTCCACCAAATGAGTAAAACTTGGATTCTCGTAATAATTTCCATTCTTTCTATGATTGGGCATAGCAATCATGTTCTCCACATTGAAGTACACGATATTGATGCTTTAGATTTATAAGAAAAGCTTTTCTTTCCACCATTTTCCTTATAACCAATGTTCCTCTGTGTAATAAGTTAAACTTGGATTCTCATAATAGTCTCCATTCTTTTTGTTATGGCATTACAATCATGTTCTCCACATTGGGATACACAATATTGATGCTTTGGATTTGCAAAAAAAGCTTTTCTTTCCACCATTTCCCTTATGACCAAAGTTTATCCATCAAATGAGTCAAACTTGGATTCTCATAACAATCTCTATTTCTTTTATAATTAGGCATTACAATCATGTTCTCCATATTGGAATACATGATATTGACACTTTGGATTTGTTAAAAAATCTTTTCTTTCCACCATTTCCCTTATAATTAAAGTTCATCCATGAAATGAGACAAACAATGATTTTTGTAATAATCTCCATTCTTTTTATTAGTGGCACTACAATCACCTTTGCCTTATTTGGATACACGATATTGACACTTTGGTTTGGCAAGAAATGCTTTTCTTTCCACCACTTTTCTTATAATTAAAGTTCATCCACGAAATGAAACAAACTTGGACACTCATTATTATCTCCATTCTTTTTGTTATAGGAACTACAATCATATTCTACACATTGGGATACACGATATTGATGCTTTAGATTTGCAAGAAAAGCTTTTCTTTCCACTATTTTCCTTATAATCAATGTTCATCCGTGTAATGAGTCAAACTTGGATTCTCGTAATAATCTCCATTCTTTTTGTTATGGGCACTACAATCATGTTGTCCACATTGGGTTATACGATATCGATGCTTTGGATTTGTAAGAAAAGCTTTTCTTTCCACCATTTTCCTTATAATTAAAGTTCATCTGCGAAGTAAGACAAACTTGGATACTCATTATTATCTCTATTCTTTTTGTTATCAAACTACAATCATGTTCGACATGTTGGGATACACGACATTGATGCTTTGATTTGGCAAGAAATGGTTTTTATTCCACCATTTCCTTATAATCAAAGTTCATCTGTGAAATAAGATAAACCTAGATACTTGTAGTAATCAAAGTTTGTCCATCAAATGAGTCAAACTTAGATTCTCATATAGATCTCCATTTTTCTTGTGATTGGGCATTAAAACCATGTTGTCCAAATTGGGATACATGATATTAATGCTTTGAATTTGCAAGAAAAGCTTTTCTTTCCACCACTTTCCTTGTAATCAAAACTTGTCCATCAAATGAGTCAAACTTGGATTCTCGTAGCAATCTCCATTCTTTTTGTGATTGGGAACCACAATCCTATTTTCCATTTTGGGAAACACGATATTTATTCTTTGAATTTGCAAGAAAAGCTTTTCTTTTAGCCATTTCCCTTATAATCAAAGTTCATCCATTAAATGATACAAACTTGGATACTTGCAATAATCTCCATTCTTTTTATTAGTGGCACTACAATCATGTTCACCTCATTGGCATACACGATATTGATGCTTTAGTTTAGCAAGAAAAGCTTTTGTTTCTACCATTTTTCATATAATTAAAGTTCATCCATGAAATGGGACAAACTTGGTTACTCATTATTATCTCCATTCTTTTTGCTATGGGCACTATAATCATGTTCTGCACATTGGGATACATGATATTGATACTTTCAATTTGCAAGAAAAGTTTTTCTTTCCACCATTTTCCTTATAGCCAATGTTCCTTTGTGTAATGAGTCAAACTTGGATTCTCATAACAATCTCCATTCTTTTTGTTATAGGCACTACAATCATGGTCTCCATATTGGGATACACGATATTGATGCTTTGGATTATAGGTCCAAAAATTCTTTCACAAAATAATCCATCCTTTTTCGATTTATTGTTTTTGTAATGAAAAGTATAGGGTTTTGTCACCTCTCCAATGGTTTCTCCATTAGGTAAGATTTTGTTGGCCTTAGCACTTATTAGTTGGGGAAAAACTGATCCAATTCAGAGCTGTTGCTGTTTATATTGATTGATCATAAAGGAAAAATTCTGATTCATTCCAATTAAGCTTCCTTCTTAGTAATCTGGAAGTTCTTCTTAGATACAAGGAAATGATTCAGTTCTGGAGTGAAAGATCATAATTCTCGGATGACCAATTGAAAATATACTGGAGCATCTTCAGGTTTAGGTATTATTCCTCCAATGATCATAGTACCAAGTACTTCTTGGCGAGCTTTAATATGATTAGATTTTTAAGTAAGCATTTCTTGTAAAATATGAGCAACACCAAATCCCTCTAGAGCCTAAACCTCTATTTCTCCTACCCGTTGTCCTCCTTGCTTGGACCTTCCTCTAAGTGGTTGTTATGTAACAAGTGCATAATTTCCACTGGAACGCCCATGTATTTTGTCATCAACTTGATGAATTAATTTTAAGATATGAGGTTTTCCTATTATAACAAGTTGTTCAAAATGGTCCCCCATTCTTCCATCAAATATTCTACTTTTTCTTGATACTTAGGTTTAAATACCTATGGATTCGCTGTTTGCTTACCGGCTTCATATAATTCAAAAAACACTAGTTTTCTCGAAGCCTCTTGGTCATATCTTTCATCAAATGGTGCAATTCGATAATGTCTATCTAGTAGACTCTTTGCTAACCCAAGCGAGCATTAAAATATCTGTCCTACATTCATTCGTGAAGGTACTCCTATGAGTTAAAGGACATTGGCCATATTAGCGGGCTTATTCCATCTTAGTGTCCATCCACCCTAATGTTTATACAAAGGATTATGTATGGGAAATATTGAAACCGTCCTTTCTAGTGGTATAGCTATTGTCTTTTTTGCAGCTTTTGTTGTTGTCGGAACTGTGGTATGGTTTAGCAACTACCCCCATCGAATTATTTGGTCCTACTCATTATCAGTGGGATCAAGGATACATCCAGCAAGAAATATATCGAAGGGTTACTGCTGGGTTAGCCAAAAATCAAAGCTTATTAAAAGCTTAGTCTAAAATTCCTGAAAAATTAGCTTTTTATGATTACATTGGCAATAATCTGGAAAAAGGAGGATTATTCCACCATTTTCCTTATAATCAAAGTTTATACATCAAATGAGTCAAACTTGGATTCCTATAAGAACCTCCTTTCTTTTTATAGTTAGGCACTACTATCATGTTCTCCATATTAGGATACACGATTTTGACACTTTGGATTTGGAATGAAAGCATTCCCTTACACCATTTCCCTTATAATTAAAGTTCAACCATGAAATAAGACAAACTTGGATATTTGTAATAATCTTCATTCTTTTTGTTAGTATCACTACAATCATGTTCACCTCATCGGGATACACGATACGCTTTGGTTTGGCAAGAAATGCTTTTCTTTCAGCATTTTCCTTATAATTAAAGTTCATCTATGAAATGAGACAAATTTGGATACTCATTATTATCTTTATTCTTTTTGTTATGGGCACTATAATCATGTTCTACACATTAGGGTACACGATATTGATGCTTTGGATTTGCAAGAAAAGCTTTTCTTTCCACCATTTTCCTTATAATTAATGTTCATCTGTGTAATGACTCAAACTTGGATTCTCGTAACAATCTCCATTCTTTTTGCTATGGGCACTACAATCATGCTCTCCATATTGGGATACATGATATTGATACTTTGGATTTGAAGAAAAGCTTTACTTTTCACCATTTTCCTTATAATTAAAGTTCATCCATGAAATGAGACAAACTTGGATACTCATAATAATCTCTATCCTTTTTTGTTATGGGCACTTCAATCATGTTCTCCACATTGGGATACATGATATTGATGCTTTGGTTTGGTAAGAAATGATTTTCATTCCACCATTTTCCTTATAATCAATGAATGTCCATCAAATGAGCCAAACTTGGATTGTCATAATATTGTCCATTCTTTTTGTGACTGGGCACTACAATCCTATTCTCCACATTTGGATACATGATATTGATGCTTTGGATTTGCAAGAAAAGCTGTTATTTCCACCATTTTCCTTAGAATCAAAGTTGATCCGTGAAATGAGACAAACTTAGATTCTCATAATAATCTCTATTCTTTTTATGATTGGGCACTACAATCATGTTTGCCACATTCGGATACAAGATATTGATGCTTTGGATTTGCAAGGAAAGTTGTTCTTTTCACCATTTTCCTTAGAATCAAAGTTGATCTGTGAAATAAGACAAACTTGTACTCTCATAATAATCTCTATTCTTTTTGTGATTTGGCACTACAATCATGTTCTTCACATTGGAATACATGATATTGATGCTTTGGATTTTCAAGAAAAACTTTTCTTTCTGCCATTTCCCTTATAATCGAAGCTCATCCATGGAATGATACAAACTTGGATACTTGTAATAATCTCCACTCTTTTTGTTAGTGGCACTACAATCATGTTCACCTCATTGAGATACGTGATACTGATGCTTTGGTTTGGCAAGAAAAGTTTTTCTTTCCACCATTTTCCTTATAATTAATGTTCATCCATGAATTGAGACAAACTTGGATACTTATTATAATCTCCATTCTTTTTGTTATGGGCACCACAATCATGTTCTCCATTTTGGGATACACGATATTGATGCTTTGGATTTGCAAGAAAAGCTTTTATTTCCACCATTTTCCTTATAATTAATATGTATCTGTGAAATGACTTAAACTTGGATTCTCATAATAATCTCCATTCTTTTTATTATGGGAACTACAATCATGTTCTCCATATTGGGATACACAATATTGATGCTTTGGATTGGCAAGAAAAGCTTTTCTTTTCGCCATTTCCTTTGTAAATAAAGTTCATCAGTGAAATAAGACAAACTTGGGTACTCATTAGAGTCTCCATTCTTTTTGTTATGGGCACTACAATCATGTTCTCCACATTGGGATACACCATATTAATGCTTTGGATTTACAAGAAATGCTTTTCTTTCCACCATTTTCCTTATAATCAATGTTTGTCCCTCAAATGAGTTAAACTTGGATTCCCATAATAATCTCCATTCTTTTTCTAATTAGGCACCACTACCATGTTCTCCACATTGGGATGCACGATATTGATGCTTTGGATTTGTAAAAAAAGCTTTTCTTTCCACCATTTCCCTTATAAATGAAATGAGACAAATTTAGATATTTGTAAAAATCTCCATTCTTTTTGTTAGTGGCACTACGATCATGTTCACCTCATTAGGATACATGATATTGGTGCTTTGGTTTGACAGGAAATGCTTTTCTTTTCACCATTTTCTTTATAATTAAAGTTCATTCGTGAAATGAGACAAACTTGAATACTCATTATTATCTCCATTTATTTTGTTATGGGCACTACAATCATGCTCTCCACATTGGGATGCAAGATTTGATGCTTTGGATTTGCAAGAACAACTTTTTTTTCTAATGTTTTCCTTATAATCAAAGTCCATCCATGAAATTAGACCAACTTGGATACTCATAATAATCTCTATTCATTTTATTATAGGCATAACAGTTATGTTCTCTATATTCAAATACATGAAATTGATGCTTTGGATTTGCAAGAAAAGTTATTTTTTCCCCCATTTTCCTTGCAATCAAAGTTCATCCATGAAATAAGACAAATTTGGATTCTCATAATAATCTCCATTCTTTTTGCAATTGGGCACTGCAATCATGTTCTCCACATTGGGATACACGATACTGATACTTTGGATTTGCAAAAAATACTTTTATTTCTATCATTTCCCTTATAATTGAAGTTCATCCATGGAATTATGCAAACTTGGATGCTTGTAATAATCTCCATTCTTTTTATTGATGATTTGGTTTGGCAAGAAAAGCTTTACTTTCTACCATCTTCCTTATAATTAAAGTTTATTCGTGAAACAAGACAAACTTGGATACTTATTATAATCTCTATTCATTTTGTTATAGGCACAACAATCATGTCCTCCACATTAGGATACATGATACTGATGCCTTGGATTTGCAAGAAAAGCTTTTCTTTCCAACATTTTCGTTAAAATTAAAGTTTATCCTTGAAATGAGTCAAACCAAGATTCTCATAATAATCTCCATTCTTTTTGTGATTCGGCACTACAATCATCTTCTCCACTTTCGGATACACGATATTGACACTTTGGATTTGCAAGAAAAGCTATTTTTCTTTACCGTTTTCCTTAGAATCAAAGTTGATCTGTGAAATTAGACAAACTTGGATTCTCATAACAATCTTCATTCTTTTTATGGTTGGGCACTACAATCATGTTCTCCATATTGAGATACAGTATATTGATGCTTTGGATTTGCAGGAAAAACTTTTCTTTCCACCATATAACTTATAATCGAAGTTCATCCATAGAATGATACAAACTTGGATGCCTATAATAATCTCCACCCTTTTTGTTAGTGGCAGTACACTCATGTTCACCGTTTTGAGATACATGATATTGATGCTTTGGTTTGGCAAGAAAAGCTTTTCCTTCCCCCACTTTCCTTATAATTAAAGTTCAATTGTAAAATAAGACAAATTTGGATACTCATTATAATTTCCATTCTTTTTTTTATGGCATTACAATCATGTTCTCCACATTGGGATACATGATATTGGTGCTTTGGAATTACAAGAAAAGCTTTTCTTTACAGCATTTTCCTTATAATCAAAGTTTATCTGTGAAATGAGTCAAACTTGGATTCTCATAATAATCTCCATTCTTTTTATGATTAGGCACCACAATCAAGTTCTCTATATTAGGATGCACGATATTGATGCTTCAGACTTGCAAGAAAAAACTTTTTTTCCACTATTTTCCTTACAATCAAAGTTTATTGGTGAAATAAGATAAACTTGGATTCTCGTAATCATCTCTATTTCTTTTCCAATTTGGGCACTACAACCACGTTCTCTACATTGGGATACATGATATTGGTGCTTTGGATTTGCAGGAAAAACTTTTTTTTCTACCATTTTCCTTATAATCAAAGTTTATCCTTAAAATAAGACAAACTTGGATACTTGTAATAATCTCCATTCTTTTTGTTATTCGGCAACACAATCATGCTCACCACATTGGATACACGATATTGTTGTTTGATTTGGCAAGAAAAGTTTCTCTTACCACTATTTTTCTTATAATTAAAGTTCATCTGTCAAATGAGACAAACTTAGATACTTGTGATAATATCCATTCCTTTTGTTATGGGCACTACAATCTTGTTCTCCTCAATGGGATACACGATATTGATGCTTTGGTTTGGGAAAAAATGGCTTTCATTCCACCATTTTCCTTATAATCAAAGTTTGCCCATAAATGAGTTAAACTTGGATTCTCATAATATTCTCCATTCTTTTTGTGATTGGGCACTACAATCATGTTCTTCATATTCGGATGCATGATATTGACGCTTTGGATCTGCAAGAAAAGCTATTTTTTCCACCATTTTCCTTATAATCAAAGTTGATCCATGAAGAAAGACAAACTTAAATTCTCATAACAGTATTAATTTTTTAATGATTGGGCACTACAATCATGTTCTCCACATCGGGATACATAATATTGATGCTTTGGATTGCTAGAAAAACTTTTCTTTCCACCAGTTAACTTATAATCGAAGTTCATCCATGAAATGATACAAACTTGGATACCTGTAATAATTTCCACCCTTTGTGTTAATGGCACTACAATCATGTTCACCTATTTGAGACACATGATATTGATGCTTTGGTTTGGCAAGAAAAACATTTTTTCCACCAGTTTCCTTATAATTAAAGTTTGATCGTAAAATGAGACGAACTTGGATACTCATTATAATCTTCATTCTTTTTGTTATGTTCCCTACAATCATGCTCTCCACATTGGGATACATGATATTGATGCTTTAGAATTACAAGAAAAGCTTTTCTTTCCAACATTTTCCTTATTATCAAATTTAATTTATGAAATAAGTCAAACCTGGATTTCAATAATAATCTCTATTCTTTTGTGATTGGGCACTAGAATCATGTTCTCCGCATTGGGATCCATGATATTGGTTCTTTAGACTTGCAAGAAAAAAAAATTTTTCACCATTTTCCTTATAATCAAAGTTCATCGATGAAATGAGACAAACTTGAATTCTCATAATAATCTCTATTTCTTTTTTGATTGGGTGCTACAACCATGTTCTCAACACTGGGATACATGATATTGGCGTTTATGATTTACAGGAAAAGCTTTTATTTCCACCATTTTCTTTATAATCAAAGTTTATCCTTGAAATAAGACAAACTTGGATACTTATAATAATCTCCATTCCTTTTGTTATTGGGCAACACAATCATGTTAACCATATTGGATACATGATATTGTTGCTTTGATTTGGCAAGAAAAGCTTCTCTTTCCACCATTTTCCTTATTGCTAAAGTTCATTTCCAAAATAAGATAAACTAAGATACTCATAGTAATCTCCATTCTTTTTGTTATGGGCAATACAATCATGTTATCCTTATTGGGATACACAGTGCTAATGCTTTGGTTTGGCAAGAAAAGGTTTTCTTTCCACCATTTTCCTCACAATCAAAATTTATCCATCAAATAAGAGAAACTTGGATTATCATAATAATCTCTATTCTTTTTATGATTGGGCACTACAATCCTATTCTCCACATTAGGATACACAATATTAATGCTTTAGATTTGAAAGAAAAGCTTTTCTTTCCACCATTTCCCTTATAATCAAAGTTCATCCATGAAATGACATAAACTTGGATACTTGTAATAATCTCCATTCTTTTTGTTAGTGGCACTACAATCATGTTAACCTCATTTGGATACATAATGTTCATGCTTTGGTTTGGGAAAAAAAGCTTTTCTTTCCACCATTTTCCTTATAATTAAAGTTTATCTGTGAAATGAGACAAACTTGGATAGTAGTGATAATCTCCATTCCTTTTCTTATAGGCACTATAATCATGTTCTCCTTATTGGGATAAACGTTATTGATGCTTTAGTTTGGCAGGAAATGGTTTTCATTCCACCATTTTCCTTATAATCAAAGTTTATCCACCAAATAAGTTAAACTTGGATTCTCATAATAGTCTCCATTCTTTTTATGATTGGGCACTACAATCATGTTCTCCATATTCGGATATATGATTTGACGCTTTGGATTTACAAGAAAAGATATTTTTTTCACCATTTTCTTTATAATCAAAGTTGATCTATAAAATGACACAAACTTAGATTCTCATAATAATCTCCATTCTTTTGTGATTGGGCACTACAATCATGGCCTCCACATCGGGATACAGGATATTGATGCTTTGGATTTGCAAGAAAAACTTTTCTTTCCACCATTTAACTTATAATTGAAGTCCATTCATAGAATGATACAAATTTGGATACCTATAATAATCTCTGCCCTTTTTGTTATTGGCACTATAATCATGTTCACCTCGTTTGGATACACGATGTTGATGCTTTGGTTTGGCAAGAAATGATTTTTTTCCACCATTTTCCTTATAATTAAAGTTCATCCATGAACTGAGACAAGCTTAGATACTCGTAATAATCTGTATTCTTTTTGGTATGGGCACTATAATCTTGTTCTACTTATTGGGATACACGATGTTGATGCTTTAGTTTTGGAAGAAATGGCTTTCATTCCACTATGTTACTTATAATCAAAGTTTGTCCATAAAATGAGTCAAACTTGGATTCTCGTAATATTTTCCAATCTTTTTGTGATTGGGCACTACAATCATGTTCTCCACATTCGGATACACCATATTGACACTTTGGGATTGCAAGAAAAGCTTTTTTTTACACCATTTTCCCTAAAATCAAAGTTGATCTGTGAAATAAGACAAACTTGGATTCTCATAATAATATCCATTCTTTTTCTAATTAGACACTACAATCATGCTCTCCATATTAGGATACATGATATGGATGCTTTCAATTTGCAAAGAAAGCTTTTCTTTCCACCATCTCCCTTATAATCAAAGTTCATCGATGAAATGATACAAACATGTATACTTGTAATAACCTCCATTCTTTTTGTTATTGGCACTACAATCATGCTCATGTCATTTGGTACACGATATTGATGCTTTGGATTTGCAAGAAAAGCTTTTATTTCCAACATTTTCCTTAAAATCAAAGTTCATCTGTGAAATGAAAGAAACTTGGATAGTCATAATAATCTCCATTCTTTCCGTGATTGTGTACTACAATTATTTTTCCACATTGGTATACATGATATTGATGCTTTCGACTTGCAAGAAAAACTTTTCTTTCCACCATTTTCCTTACAATCAAAGCTCATCCGTGAAATGACACAAACTTGAATTCTTGTAATAATCTCCATTTCTTTTATGATTAGGCGCTACAACCATGTTCTCCATATTGGGATACACGATATTGGTGCTTTAGATTTGCAAGGAAAGCTTTTCTTTCCCCCATTTTTCTTATAATCAAAATTTATCCATGAAATAAGATAGACTTAGATGCTCGTAATAATCTCCATTTTTTTATTATTGGGCAATACAATCATGTTCACCTTATTGGGATACACGATATTGTTGCTTTGATTTTGCGGGAAAAGCTACTCTTTCCACCATTTCATTATTATTAAAGTCCATCCATGAATTGAGACAAACTTGGGTACTCCTAATAATCTCCATTCATTTTGTTATGGGCACTCCAATCATGTTCTCCTTATTGCGATACATGATATTGATGCTTTCATTTGGCAAGAAAAGGTTTTCATTTCACTTTTTTCCTTATAATTAATGTTTATCCATGAAATGAGAGAAACTTGGATTCTCATAATAATCTTTATTCCTTTTGCGATTGGGCACTACAATCTTGTCTCCACATTAGGATACATGATATTAATGCTTTGGGTTTGCAAGAAAAGTTTTTCTTTCCACCATTTCCTTTATAATCAAAGTTCATCCATGAAATGATACAAACTTGGATGCTTCTAATAATCTCCATTCTTTTTGTTAGTAGCATTACAATCATGTCCACCTCATTTGGATACACGATTTTAAGGCTTTGGTTTGGCAAGAAAAGCTTTTTCTTCCACCATTTTCTTTATAATTAAAGTTTATCTATGAAAGGAGACAAACTTGGATACTCATTATAATCTCCATTATTTTTGTTATGGGCACTACAATGCTTTCCTCATTTAGATACATGATATTGATGCATTGGTTTGGTAGGAAAAACTTTTATTTCTGCCATTTCCCTTATAATCAAAGACCATCCGTGAAATAAGGCAAACTTGGATTCTCATAATAATCTCCACACTTTTTGTGATTGGGCACTACAATCTTGTTCTCCATATTCGGATAAACGATATTGATGCTTTGGATTTGCAAGAAAAGCTGTTCTTTCAACTATTTTTCCTATAATTAAAGCTCATCTGTGAAATGAGACAAACTTGGATACTCGTGATAATCTCTATTCTTTTCATTATGGGCACCACAATCATGTTTTTCTCATTGGGATACATAATATTGATGCTTTGATTCAGTAACCAAAGCTTTTCTTTCCACCATTTTTCTTATAATCAAAGCCCAGCTGTGAAATGAGACAAACTTGGATTCTCGAAAAAATCTCCCCACTTTTTGTGATTGGGCACTACAATCCTGCTTTCCACATTAGGATACATGATATAGATGCCTTGGATTTGCAGGAAAAGCTTTTCTTTCCACCATTTCCCTTATAATCAAAGTTCATCCATGAAACGAGACAAACTTGGATTCTCGTAATAATGTCCATTTTTTTTTGTGATTGGGCACTAAAACCATCTTACCACCTTGGGATACACAATATTGATGCTTTGGATTTGCAGGAAAATATTTTTTTTCCACCATTTTCCTTATAATCAAAGTTTAAGTTTGTCCATCAAATGAGTTAAACTTGATTCTCATAATAATCTGCACTCTTTTTCTAATTGGGCACTACAATTCTATTCTCTAATTTGGGATACACGACATTGGTGCTTTGGATTTGCAAGAAAAGCTTTCCTTTCCACCATTTCCTTTATAATCAAAGTTCACCCATGAATTCATACAAACTTGGATACTTGTAATAATCTCCATTATTTTTTTTAGTGGCACTACAATCATGTTCTCCTCATTAGGGAACACGATATTGATCTTCAGTTTGGCAAGAAAAGATTTCTTTCCACCATTTTCTTTATAATCAAAGTTTCTCCATCAAATGAGTCAAACATGGATTCTCGTAATAATCTCCATTATTTTTCTAATTAGGCATTACAATCATGTTTTTCTCATTAGGATACATGATATTGATGCTTTGATTAGGTAGGAAAAGCTTTTTTTTCTACCATTTTCCCTATAAATAAAGCCCAGCCATGAAACATGACAAACTTAGATTCTCATAGAAATCTCCACACTTTTTTTGATTGGGCACTGTAATCATGTTCTCCACATTGGGATACACGATATTGGTGCTTTGGATTTGCAAAAAAAGCTTTTCTTTCCACCTTTTCCCTTATAATCAAAGTTCATCAATGAAATGATACAAACATGGATACTTGTAATAATCTCTATTCTTTTCGTTATTGGCACTACAATCATGTTAAACTTATTGGGATACACGATATTAAAGCTTTGGATTTGCAAGAAAAACTTTTCTTTTCAACATTTTCCTTCTAATCAAAGTTTATCCATGAAATAAGACAAACTTGGATTCTTGTAGTAATCTCTATTCTTTTTATGATCGAGCACTACAATCCTACTCTCCACATTAGGATACGTGATACTAATGCATTGGATTTGCAAGAAAAGCTTTTCTTTCCACTATTTCCCTTATAATCAAAGTTTATCCATGAAATGATACAAACTTGGATACTTGTAATAATCTTCATTTTTTTTGTTAGTGGTACAACAATCATGTTCACCTTATTTGGATACACGATGTTGATGATTTGGTTTGGCAAGAAAAGCTTTTCTTTCCACCATTTTTCTTAGAATTATAGTTCATCCATGAAATAAGACAAACTTGGATACTCAATATAGTCTCCATACATTTTGTTTTGGTAACTACAATCATGTTATCCATATTTGGATACATGATATTGAAGCATTGGTTTGGCAAGAAAAACTTTTTTTTTCACCATTTTCCTTATAATCAATGTCCATCCATGAAATGAGACAAAATTGGACTCCTATAATAATGTCTAAACTTTTTTAGATTGGGCACTGAATCATGTTCTCCACATTCGTATACATGATATTGATGCATTGGATTTGCAAGAAAAGCTATTCTTTCCACCATTTTCCTTATAATCAAAGTTCATCCATGAAATGAGATAAACTTGGATTCTCATAATAATCTCTATTTCTTTTATGATTAGGCACTAAAACTATCTACTCCGTCTTGGGATACACAGTTTTAATGCTTTGGATTTCTAGGAACAGCTTTTCTTTCCACCATTTTCCTTATAAGCAAAGGTCATCCACGAAATGATACAAACTTAGATACTTGTAATAATCTCCATTCTTTTTGTTAGTGGCTCTATACTCATGTTCGCCTCATTGGGATACACGATATTGATGCTTTGGCTTGGCAAGAAAAGCTTTTCTTTCCACCATTTTCCTTAATATTATAGTTCATCCATGAAACGAGACAAATTGGATACTCACTATAGTCTCTATTCTTTTTGTTTTGAGAACTACAATCATGTTTTCCACATTTGGATACATGATATTGATGTATTGGTTTGGCAAGAAAAACTTTTTTTTCACCATTTTCCTTATAATTAGTATCTATCCCTGAAATGAGACAAACTTGAATTCCTGTAATAATCTCCAAACTTTTTATGATTGGGCACTGCAATCATGTTCCCCACATTCAGATATGCGATATTAATGCATTGGATTTGCAAGAAAAGCTATTATTTCCACCATTTTTCTTATAATCAAAGTTCATCCGTGAAATGAGACAAACTTGGATTCTCGTAATAATCTCGATTTCTTTTCTGATTGGGCACTAAAACCATCTTCTCCACCTTGGGATACATGGTATTGATGCTTTGGATTTGCAAGAATAGCTTTTCTTTCGACCATTTTCCTTACAACCAAAGGCCATCCATGAAATTATAGAAAATTGGACACTTGTAATAATCTCCATTTTTTTTGTTAGTGGCTCTACAATCATGTTCACCTCATTGGGATACATGATATTGACATTTTGGTTTAGCAAAAAAGACTTTTCGTTCCATAATTTTCCTTATAATTAAAGTTCATCCATGAAATGAGACAAACTTGGATACTTGTAATAATCTCCATTCCTTTTATCATGGACACTGCAATCATTTTCTCATCATTGGGATACATGATATTGATGCTTTGGTTTGGCAAGAAATGGTTTTCATTCAACCATTTTCCTTATAATCAAAGTTTGTCCACCACATGAGTCAAACTTGGATTCTTGC